>JAUELK010007342.1:0-14295 GCA_031471215.1 Gastropteron pacificum | reverse complement strand
CTGTAAATCTACAGATAGGCCAGGATGATCAAGCTGGTATGTGTATTTCTGCTGTGCAGTCTATTGAGTGGAGGGCTATGCAGTTGGACTTTAAATTTGGAAGTTGACCAGAGCGACCTAATTTGCCGTCTCGTGGCATATGTGGGTGAAGCGTTCAACTGTAATTTGTGCAATCCACTTGGCACCCCCACCCAGACCTGTTTCTTCGTTTACTACGTCTACAACAACGTGCTGGGTTGTTGTAACTAACAGCGATGTCCATGTAGAGTAGACACACAACTGACCAGTGGTCACTCGGCAATGACCACTACAACGACAGATCCTGTGTTTAATTATTTATGTATTCCTTTGCTGTGAAGCGCCTTGTGCTTGCTGTAGAGCGTTGAAATGCGCTAAATGTTTTATATCTACTATTTAACCTGTGTCTGCCAGTCACGTAGTCATAGTGCAGAACTCAAAATGTTTTGGAAATGCCATCAGACATCAAAACTGTAACATCATGAAAAATGTCGCCCAAGGAACGTTTGAGGGCAGGAGAAAGTGTGGAAGACCTTCAGTCTCCTACATGAACGACCTCACTAGAAACTGGATACTGAATATGCATTTGTAGAACGCACAAATCCATCACCAGGCGCTGGGCCTGTATGTTTTAAGGTGCTTTTATACAAAACACAGTCACAAAACAGACGAAAAACAAAAAAAAACAACCCAACATGACCAGTCTCCGTATTCAGGGCCTAGATATCAAAAGCGGCCCCGAAGAGTTCAGTCTTCAATTTTCTCCTGAACTCTACAATATATGTGGAAGATCTTGTGCTGCTGTTCAGGGTGTTCCACAATGTTGGGCCTCCATCAAAAGAGGTCTTTGGCGTTTGTGAAAAGCGAGACAGATGGCGCAGAACCACTAGTGGTGTGCTGACAGACAGACCGTGCAGTTTCTGTGACATCGATGGATTCGTATTGACTTCATGTTTCAATAGTTATGTGGAAACCGGGGACATTTTTGTTTTAAAATCTTGTTAAGCCTTTGGAACATGGAGACCATCATATATTTGTAGAACTATTAATAAGCATATCTATGATTTAACGAGGTCTATGACCAGTAAAGAATGTATGGTTGAAAATTACAAAATACCCACACAAAGAACATTAATTAACAAGATAGGTTATGTTGACATGATTGATTTCTTCTTGTACTTGAGATACACACCGTATTCAATAAATCTGTATTATAAAAGTATGCACTCACAAGTTAGTGTACTCGCTGGTGTTTATGTTTGTTTCCTTCTTTGTTTGTTTGTTTGTTTGTTTGCTTGTTTTCTTGGTCATTTGTCTATGTGTTTGTCACTTTCTCTTCAAGCAAGACACCTTTGTATTTAGGGTATGGGTCATCGCACGTTGACCCGTTATAATTAGAGTAAAAGTTGTCACCACTTAACTGTGATAGTGGTCGCATGGTTAGTGTGTCCGTTCGGTACGGTTGGGGACTTGGGTTCGATCCCCAATCATGACAACTTTTTTGTTCTCCATTGAATACACTAAACCTGCAAAACCATGTCTAGAATCTATGCTTTAAAAACAAACACACATTTCTATTCATTTTTTAAAACAAACTTGTTGTAGGGTTTAGATCTAGAGAATCTAGATCTAAGATTTCTATTCAATCAGTGGTGAACTGTCCGTGCGAGGACTGCAGACCTCCCTGTTCTGCGTCTTCGCACGGCTGAATAAAGTCAACCTGTAGTTATGTTGTGGTGTACTCTTGGAAAAGGTATTTTGTCACGACTTTCTCACCTCACCCAGGTGTAAAATGGATACCCGACTATAGACAGTGAAAGATGTCAGAAGGTTGGTATGTGGGCCGGCAGCACTACGTTGCCGACCAAGCAGCACTACCAGTACCAGTATGCCTCCCATGAGGTTGAGATGGCTTTGGAATAGAACTGGTCTGTCGGGGTAATAAAATGCTGTAAAACGCTTTGAGCTCAAAGAGAAAAAGCGCTCATGAATCGGCTATTATTACCTTACATATTATTCAGGCCTAGATGTGCATCAATTATAAATAAGAGTAGACTGAATGATGCTGAAGTCTTTCAAACTTAACTAGTAATATCATGATATTTATGTGGTACTGTATTTGATAAATGCACTAAAATATTCAATCCTATTTGTTTTATAAAAGTAGAAAGTGTAGTATCATTGCATAGTAATCAAGACATGAATTAATTTGACTCTTTATTTTGATACAAACTTGTCAAATGCATCATATATTTTCAATAGAACAGAAAGTCATTTTCCCATGTAGATTCATGTTTTCTTATTGAATACAAGCTTTTTTATTCATGAATTTTGCACTCCAAGGTGGCAAGCGATGTCATAGTTGGGCGACATCACGTTCTGTTGAAGTCTTTGGTCCAGGAAATCTGCCCGTGGATGAAGTGGAACCTTTCCAAACTGTATCAGTAAGAACATGTTACATCTTTAAGAATGATCCTTTGTTTTTCAAAATGGTAGAATGTTTTTGTATCTTATTATGTAGGCTGACTTTATTCGCACGTAAAGTGGGGGAAGGGGGGGGGGGGGGGGGTCTGCAGTCCTCGCACGTACAGTTCACCACTGAATGAATAGGAATCCTAGATCTAAATTCTCTAGATCTATCTAAAGCCTACAACAAGTTTAAAAAAATTGAATAGAAATGTCTGTTTGTTTGTTTATAAAGCATAGATTCTAGACACGATATGCAGGTCTAGTATATTAAATGGAAGAAAAAAAGAAGTTGTCATGAGTGGGGATTGATGCCGAGTCCTCAACCATACCGAGCAGACACTTTAACCATGCGACCACTATCACAGTTAATCTTACTCTAATTATAACAGGTTAACGTGCGAGGACGTTAAAGAGAATCCATTGTAATTCTTAGCTAAACTGCAGAATAACATATTTTGATGTTGTTCTTCTACGATTTCTGTATGTTGGACCAAAGGCTTTGACAACTTAATTAACTCCAATTCAATTACTTTTGTCTCTGTTGATATTGTGAGAAACCAGAAAACACAGCAGTTAAATGTTCCTGGATTTCTTTTTTGTCTGTTTGTATCATTTATAGAAAACAAGAGGCAGAAAGAGGCTGGGATCAAGAAGGAAAAAGAATGAGGAACAGTCATTCACATGTAAAAAGAAAAAGAATGAGAGAACCTTTTACAATGGATGCAATGTTAAAAAAGCCATTGAGGAAGCCTTGAAGCTACTGAAACAAAGCAATGATCAGAGGCTGAGCACAGCCGTGTATACTGTGTCACCTTGCAACGAGCAAGGTACAAAAAGTTGCCTAGTGTAGGGTTAGGACCCGATCTATTGTATGTTCATATGTATGTTCTCACCTTGATTTGACATGAGTTATGTACCTTATGTTGCCACTACATGTTTATCATATCTTTTGTCATTTATATCCTTTTCCAGATTGTCTTTGTCATCATGGTCTTGAAGGTCAATAAAACAATTGAAATAAAAACTCAGTCAGGACTTGAGGAGTTATACTTCATGACAAACACAATCAAGATGACACATCTAAATCTAAATGATTTTACTGTAATGAGTTTCTTTTTTAAATAAAAAAAAAGGACAATTTGTTAGGAATCAGCTATACAAAAGTATTTAGCGTTTAAAGTCGATATTATTTTTTATTAAGGCATGCTTTGAATAATGAAAGAGATGAGGGGTTGGGGGGCTGAAAATCCTACTATGTTAACTTGACAGAAGAGTATTCCTGATCAGTACATTGATTTGCCAATATCAACCATGTCAGCCGAATTCTATATCTAAAATTGATCTCTCTCAGAAACATCCTTAATATGCTCATGCCAATCTTTGTGATCTCATCAACAGCAAGTGATGAAACATCATCCTCATCGTCATCTTGTGACAAATGTGCCACCAACGACCCTTCAAAAGAAAAGGAGAACCAGCGCCCCTCAGACAACCCAAACAATAAGGCACCCAGAGGCAGAAAGAAAAGAATGAATGTTATAGAGAAACTCAACCATGCAAGGAAGATAACGGAATCATTTTCACCTGAGCGCAAACCCCACAACACAAATGCAATCCGTAGCTTTGAATTCCACACCAGCCTTCTGGATGTGTCCAAAGAAGAGCGACTTCTACTGGATATTGAGGTTTGTTACCATTTTATGGACATCTTGTGGTATTCACGTCTTTGGAAGGCACCACCCATGCCTGTAGACTCGATTTGGATTTTAGAGTATTTTCCAACACCAGGTGTACTCTTGAAAAGTACTATGCCACAATTTTGTCACTCCACCCAGGTGCAAAAAGGGCACATGACTACATACAGTGACAGATCTTGTTAGTATATTGGTATTGGCACCGGTTTTCTTATCTAACACCTTGGAGTCCAAACGTGTTAACCATTCGGCCACCGCACAGCCCCAAATAAATGGGACTATTTATTCAAGCACAAGTTTGTTTTCCCTACTTCCTCAGGAGTACAACAAGAACAAGCAAGGTTTTGACTTAGATCTGGCCAAATTTAAGCAGTGTAATGGGATGATGCCGTGTCCCCCTGCAGTGTGGCATAATGTGGACGTGGACTTCTTTGTCCTATTTATGGCTGTCCACGACAGGGGAGGCTATCACAAGGTCAGTTGCTGTACTGTACCCATTCTTATCATCATCCAAATACAATGTACTATGGTCATTTTGCTGACAATGGTCTCAACCTAATTTTTAAAAATGCAACTTTGATGTGAAGTTAGATTTCTGGTAAAAAGAAATGTTTGTGATGTCAAAATGGGTTCTTACACAAACCAAGCAGGTTCTACGAGTGGCAATCTACATACCATTAGGGAAAATTTGGATGTGTCCTAATCATGTGTCCTTGCACTGATTGGGGACTAAGATGGCGTGTTGTTAGAAGATGACTGCTGAAGTAATGTAAAAAGGAATAGCTTTCTAGAAAGACCTTCAAAATACGAACAGGACAAACGTTTAGTATCTTGACTAATTTGTAAAAATAAGCAGTCGAGTTTTACATTTTGAATTTGTCAAGAGAACTGTCAATGTCAAGCATTGAGAAAGAAATGTGAGAGTCTTCTACTGAAATTATGTGTAAATGTAATGAATAGATAATCAAAGTTTACTTGTCTGTTCAATTGTCACTGTGCACATTGGATTATACATGTTTTCCCTCTTCCGGCCAGTCACCAGTTGACCAGTGTTCACCACCAGAGCCAGTCATGGCTAATCGTCAATAAAGTGTACTCAATGTGCAATCACCTCCCTATTCCTGTGTTATTACATGTGAATTTTATCAATAGAGTGATTCACTGCATTATCCTTGACCAGGTTTGTCAAAAGCGTCAGTGGAGCCATGTGTACATTGAACTTGTGGAATATAATGACAAAAACGCTGGTGCAAAAGTCAAGAAACTGTATGAGCAGTAAGTAAAGAAAAAAACATTTGCATTCATATATCTCTTCTACCTAGTCTATGACTTTGTGGATGGAAGGATGAATTCTTTTGTTAAAGTAACAACATTTTGGTGTAGGTAATGGGTGATTTGTTTTGCCATTTGGAAAAGTTGTTTTCTCTGCCTGGTTTCACTTTATTTGTCTAGAAGGACTGTATGATCGTTTGAACTATGTGATCACACTTTCATTCTGTGAAATAATTCAATTCCTGTTCGTTGTGGTCTAAGCTTACAATCTTCTAACAAAATGGATAGCTGCATTTTGTTAAGTCAGGAATTGACTTACAATGAAGATTTCTTTTTTGTTTGGTTACAATACACCTGCATGACGCAACCTCAGTTAAGACCAGACTGAGTACTGAAATGACATTCCTAGGGTTAGTGACTGTTTTATACACTTTTGTAGGATTCCTTTTTTATATAGTAAGCTTTGAAATCCTCAAACTGACGTTCGAATTTGTGATTAATTTGTTGTCATTGTCTTCATCCCTTCTCTTGGAAATTCACCAGTGTTATGGGTTCCACTTTTTGCCGAAGCTAACTGTCGTTTTTAATTTGTTATTTGTTGTCATTTGCCTAAATGTTATAATGTTTCAAATGTACTCAAATGTTTCAAGTTTACCTAACAGTTTTTCCATGTGAAGGTGTCAATAAAAGAACAATCAGAGTAAACAAAAAATAATTTATTTTAGATATTACCCATAGCTTGTAGGCTAAGTCATAAAGTTTGTCTCAAGAAAGAATACAATCCCAAAAAAATCAGAGACTAAAGCTATAGGCCTGACGAAATGCAAGGTCTAGTCTAAGAAAGTATGACCAGAGTCTAATTTTGATTTTCTTAAAAGTGGGGAGAAATGTGACTGATCGTACATTCATTGATGCCTTCATGCCTATACACAGACATCTGTACCTTTATGAGCTGTACGTCTCTGGCGAGGACTGGATAGACATCTACATGAAGTCCCAGGACCTAGAATGGACTGTCCAGAAGTGCAGAAAGAAAGGGAAACGTGGCAGTTCAAAGAATGAGACGAAACCTTCCCAGTCATCTCTCACCTCTACAATTAGAGAAACCAGGAGCTCCAAGAAAAGAGTCAAGGAGGGCAAGACTTCTTCTGAAAGGTCAAAAATTTCCAAAGGTGAATGTTTTACTTGTGATGGTAGATAGCCTATAGAAACGAACATTGTCCTCTTCACTTTTTATTTTGTCATTCCTTGTTAAAATTACAATTTTACCCAAAGCAGTTCCTCTGTCTGATTTGATAAGGGATCTATTCATTTTATGTTTTTCAACATTTGACCACTGTTGATCCATTTTTAGCCCCTTTTTTGGTTCAGATTTGTTATTAGGATCTAAGGTTGGGCAATGATGAGGTTTTTATTGTTGGATTTAAAAAAAATGTTTCTAGGGGTTGCTGTGATTTGTTTTGTTTGTTTCCAGTTTATCTCTTACCCACATGATGTATTGCTTTTTAAATTTGTCATCACAGATGAAGGCATTGCTTCCAGTGAAAGTGACACAAGCATGGACACCTCTGGTATACTTTTTATCCTGATTAGCTCCCCTTTTTATACTTCATGTACCTTGATTGTCGTTTTAAAAAGTTTTTCTTCATCGTTCTTGTTTTGTTTTGTTTTTCTCCTAAAGAAAATTGAAGATGATAGCATTAAAACACATGACTTTGAATATGATGTAGTAAACAACTCATAGTGTTACAATTTGAGTGTTGAAATTGCCAAGAAACCTTTTTCAGCGATGATAGAACAATTGTTTACCAATACATACAGTTCAATCTGGAAAAAGAGCATCTTAGAATAAATATTCTGTGTCTTTGTTCTTTTTTCAAATCTTTCTTCAGCTTTTGTGTAATAATCTGATTAACACATTTTACAAACAGATGTCTTGGAAGAGTTGAACAACCTAGATGGGATACTACATGTGTTGATGGAAGAAGATACACAAGCAATAAATGCAGGTAAGACCTTACACAATAATGTGACATTTTTTCGAAAACCATTTTTTGCCCCGTTATCACGAATATAGCAAGTTCATTCAGATTTCGAATATCTCAATGTCCATTTTTTCCTGTAAGCTACCACTGCTTTTACAGGTCAAACACTAGTTGTTCTACATGTACTTTTCTTTTTACTGGTCTATGCTTATCTGTGTACATAAACTCGAGAGTGAATTACACATTGTTGGTTGCATACATTCTGTTGACGACTTGGCCTCATATATAGGAAGCCAATGAGGCAACCATATTTGGCCCAAAATAATCAGAAAGTCATGAAACCTGGAGCCCGTGAAATGATCACTATTCACTCCGTTCACTCACAGCTTCATGACAAATTGGTTGTTCTTGAGTCCTGTAAATTCACTCGCACACTACAGCCAAGCAGAGCGGTTCAACAGAAAAATATAATGGGTCAGGCTTAACCCAACACCCACAAGAACCAGAGGTCTATATGAGTAAACCAATATACGTTCCTACATCCGTCATAACTGTGTATCAGTTTTTGTTGTCTTGTACACATAATTAAAAGTTTTCATCAATAATTTTGTTCTAATTCTATCAGAGCAACTGGTACCGGGTGAGATTCGAGGTTGGCCAAAGCAGCCAGTGCCAATCTCTGCCATGTGTGCTCTCAGCCCTAATAGAGCATCTTGGACAGGCCAACCAGATCAGCCTGGTAAGTGGAGAGGGAGTCACTTGTGACTGTCACCTTTCACCTGTAAGCTTCATCGTTATCAGTGTTAGCTGCCACAATGGATGTCCTCACAATCCTTCTCCACTCGTCTTTGTTCCGTCCCTTTCAGTTCTGACTACTTGGCTGATCTTGAGCTGTCTAACTTTTTTTTAGGTTGTCCTAGTACTTAGTCGTATCTAACCAATGGCTGTGCACTCTTTGTAATGGATGGTGTACTGGAGAAGACTTTCACAGTAAAGATATACTCTTTATACTGGCTGGTATTTATGTAGTAGGCCTATTTTTTTATCTCCCAGGGCAAATCCGTAGACTGTTTTGTCTATGGATTAAACCTCCCAGGGCTACAAACAAGTTCCTATGCGCAGTGGCATTGTGAATGCTCATACTTGATATAGTATAGAGGTTTCTCTCCATCTGTTCTGTTGGAGAGGGACGTTAATCTCAAGTCCTGTCTCTTATAGAACCAAACTGTGTTGCTAGGGACAGTAAACTTTAACTCTAAACTAATCTAAAACTATATTTGTTTGCTTTCAAACTTAGTACATGTATTGTTACCATAAAAGCTACTTTTATTCAATCACCGTCTCAACCTTCTCATCATCTCATTATCTACAACTACAGTTACCATTAACTTTTTTTCAAAAGAAAAATGTTTTGTCTATATCTATGGACAGAAGGGCGAAGGCCCATCCATATGTTGCTGGATCACTGAAGAAGTTTATGTCTTATCCTGTGACGAGTGTATACACAGGACTTTGAGGAGGAAGGAAAAAAAAGAAGGAAAAGCAATTTGTACCAAAAAGTCAAACAGTCAAAAAGAAAAAAAGAAAGAAAAGAAAACACTGCTTCATGGCATCTATACATGGTATGGTTTATCCAGTGGTTCCTAGAGTAAAGCAGATACATTGCTCATTGGGATTTTTACAGGATATGGTTGGCTTTCAAACTGGCCCCTTGTTAATGCAATTGTGCAATGCAGTCTTTGAGTTGATACTGCCCATATTGATACATGTAGAACATTGAGACATTTATGGATTCAGCCATGATTTAGGAAGGGACCAGGTGTACGCCACATCATTTGTTTTAGCTCTAATGCTTGTACTTGTGTGAAAGATATGCACAAAGTTGACCACAGCATGTGGGGAAAGACACTGCAGTAGCTGTGTATGTTTCAGAGGAGAGTGCCCAGGTTGTACCAGAGCTGGAGTTGAGCAGCAGTGAGGAGAGTGGTGAGGAGTCTGATCATGGCAATGGCGTGCCTGGACAGCCTCAGCACAGAGGAGGAGAACAAGCCAGTTCTGAGGGCAGCCTCATCCTACACGAGTTACAGAACCTAGACTACAACAACATTGTAGACATGCTGTGATCTGCTTCCTATTATATCCAAACCCCAGGACTGGCATTATAAACAGTGAAAGCAGAAGAATATCCAAACCTTTCTAAAATCTCAGTATTAAAAAGGATTCAATTAAAAAACATCCACTAAGCTAGGCAAGTTAATATTATCTAGATATAAAGGTTAACATGCTTGGTTAACGATTAATGCGTTTGGTCTCTTAAGCGGGTGACCTGAGTTTGAATTCCTTTGAGGGGATATCGGACAAGGTATGTGTGGGCAGTTTATATGGCTGTCCATCCCCGTCCTATCTGAGACAGATGTTAAAATGAAGGTCCCATCTCTTGTACGACCCAATTATGCGGCTAGGGGTGTCAAAATAAAATTCAAAAAGGAAATGCCCATACTTGATCGTTTGAGATGGATGGAGCTTGTGTAATTTGTAAGAAGTGACAAGACCTAATGTTTAGTACCAACTTATCTTGCTTTAAACAGGATCAAGATGAAAGGCATTATTATATCATAATTAATGGATGGACAAGCAATTTGCTCCGAAAGGTGGTAAACACATTCTATTCCTAGAGAATTCAGTTATTGATCCTAACATTTCTGGCAACTTGTTTCTTGTTGTTAAAAGGTTTTTTTTTGTCAGTGTTAGTTCATAACTAAGCAATTAATTTCATCATACACAAATGAAATGTGAGCTTAGATTTACAAAGAGTTGTTCCTTAATTTATGGATATATTTTTCAATTGTTTCTTTGAACTGAAATGAATTGTTCATTTTTCCATGTTGATTATAGAATTTCATATTGTTAAACATTCCATGGTATTTGTTTTACTTTCAAATGCATTTCGTTATTGACTGTTTGTTGTTTACTAGTATTGAGTCTCATTTGCAAATAAATGAACGGAAAACAAACACAAATACTAATTTCCTCTTGTGTTTATTCAATCAAGTTTGTGCCATTGGAATCAATTTGTACATTTCCATCGTTTGATTCAAATTATCAGATTAGTTTTGAATATCAACTACAGTTCTTTTAATTGCTTAGGGCAGGTTCAAAAAAATGAACCCTAATTGGCTTGATTTTTATTTTTTAATACAAAGAACATGGCATATAAATGAATACATTATGTAAATGTTTATTTGTGAAAGTACAAATTAATGACTAATAAATCAGGTGTTTTTGAGAACTGAACAAGATTAAACTCGATGTGTCATAGGTCAGAAGTATTAGAACAAAGCAAAATGTATTACATACTGATGTGAACATGTGAAATCAATAATCAGTTATATTTCAACTTGATCATAATTTTAGACAGAACATTCTAAAACATTAGCATGCATACACACATAATATTACAGAAAATATTTCTTACATTTAGCTGAGCATCTTTGTGATTGCTTGATTAATTGCTGATGTTGCAAGATCAATTTTGTTTTGTATCGGTAAATAGAATTAGAATGTACATATTCTATCAAAGAATCAGTCTTGGAAGAAATCATATGATATCATCGTACAATACACTTGCTCTCTCACGTTTCAGTGAAGGACACAATGTACACTGACGACCATCAAACAATGAACACATGTACTTTTTGGGTAAAAAATATCTATACAGCAAAGAAAAAATGAAAAAAAAAATTACCACGCATACTTTGCTCTTCTATTCTTATTAAATACGTATGTTAAACAGTCTCTCATCAATATCATCAACCTTGGCACTGGGAAATTCATCCCTTATTTCCTACAATGGTACAGAAAGTAGGAATACATTTACAAGAAATTGTGACAATGCAGGAAAAAGTCCTTCGAAACCTGTTTGTGTGCAGCCAGCATTGAGCAGTATGTGAATTTTCTACCGAGGCTAACTAGCAGTACGAAAAAGCGAAAGACCAGTAGGCTCATTAGAAGTTCAATTGTATCAAAAGTTGCACCTCTGTGCCTTCATAACCCTCTTATCAATCTAAGACGTTTTCGAAAGTTAGTGGGTTGTAGGTATGCTTTTGTAAATATTGCTATACAATACAGTATAGCCATATTCACCGGTAGTTCAAGTATACGTGTTTATTGGACCCTTTCTTTGGATAGATGGGACATCGAAACTAACTTAACAATTGGGCTATTATTTTATTGGACCCTTTCTTTAGTTAGATGGGACATCGAATCTAACTTAACAAGTGGGCGACAATAGATCTGGGGAGTGAGGGTTGGCCCACCAATCCAATGTTTCCTCAATAGAGACGACAACCACGTCACCTGTGGCCAAGATGTGGTCCAAGAATTGCATCAAAGCTTCCAGACCAGCTGACCGGCCAGACTCGACAGAAAACCAATTGGACTTGAGGTTGATACCGAAAGGCGTACGCTGGCCACCGTAATGGCGTGCGAAGTTTGCCTGTAAGGTGCTGAAGATCCTTTGTTGGAACACCGGGGGCGGCATGCATTCATCCAGGTAAGGACAAGGGGTACCGTGGTCTTGGAGGTAGAGAGGAGATACCGGCACTTCCCATAGACCGGCTTGTTTGCACTGTGGACAGTCCTGGCGAGCGGTCAAGCCAAAGTCCAAAGTGTACGGCCATTGGAGGTTTTCAGACACAAGTGAAGAATCATACCGGGCACCCGCTGTGGCCAGAGAGCTGAGCATCTGACCACTGACTCTACTAAGGACACTGCTTGACCTCCAACCCCACGATGTTGACATGAGAGGATCAGTCGTGTGGGCAGCAGCAGCCTGATCTCCAGTAAGGCTAAGCTCGACTCCACGGTTGCGGAGAGCTCTAGTGTAAGGAGCGTAGTTTCCTGATCCTGGCACGAAGACTGTGCCTGTGATTGGACAACCGTTAGGGTTGCGGCGGTTCCACGAGAAGAGTTTTCCCAACGCCGGGAATGTCCGGCCGTCTACAGGAGTGGACAGAGCCAGATAGACGATCTGAGGAGAACGTCGACCACTGACGAGGCTTCTGGTGGGGCTTGTGTCACGGCACACACAGTCTGGTCTATGACAGTTGACACCCTGTTTACATTCTTCACTCTGTCTCAGGAATTGTGGCCAGTATGCACTACTGTCTGGGCGAGGCTAGGAACAGTGATAGAAATAGTACATGTAGTCTCCATATGTGTCATACTAATGGTGATGGTAATAATGCTGATGATTGTAACAATGAGCGTAACTATTATGTATGACGACACGAATACTGATAATTATAGACTTACTGTTATACATGTAGAGCAGAAAGAATATATCTTACAAACGTACAACGTGCACATGCTAAAATCGAGAATCTTAGTAACATTGAAACAGTGAAATGAGCAATATGAAAAAAAACTTCAATACTCTTGGATCATTCAATTCACTATTTAATCTATGAAAGCGACCTACTTTAGTTGCTGGAGCTGATGCAGTGGGGGGATCTTGTCCATACTGACGCATCCAGCTGAAGACAGGACCGCCTTGCACTAGAGGCGTCTCGTTGTTGGAGGAGCCAGACTTCTGTTGTTGTACTACAGGTCTGCCCGTAGCTTGTGGCTGCCTGGCGACTGGAATGAAAGACTGCGGTCTGATCCTCTGCGGACTGGTCTGGGGAGAGCTTGGACGCTGAGTGATCCGAGCTACGTACGGACGTCTCGTCGCTCGCGTCATTGTTGGTCTATGTGCTCTTGGAGTTGTCCTCCTCCTCGTTCTTCTGGTTGTAGGTGCAGCTGTAGTAGTTGTTGTGGTTGTTGTTGGTCGCGGTGTTGTAGTTGTAGTAGTGGTGGTAGTGGTTGTAGGCCGCCTTGTTGGTCTCTGAGTCTGTGGCCTAGATGTTATGATAGAAGGTCGTCTGTGATTAATCACAGGCGAAGCTTTGTGAGAGGAAGAAGAAGAGGAGGAAGAGGAAGAGGAGGAGGAGGCCCTAGCACCGGTACAGCTCCAAGACTCAAACGTTTTGGCACCTGCAACGTTGACGGGAGATCTCATCCAGTCCAACATCTGCTGTACAGAGACGATGTAGACGTCTGGAAGGTCCAGCAATCCGTCGATGAAGCGTTGCATGGCTTTCATGTAATCCTCTGTGGCGAACCAGGCAGCGTGCATGTTGAGGCCGAAAGGTGCTCGGTTGTTGTCGTAGACCTGGAGGAAATTACTCCACAGGAAGTCCAAGGCTGCTTCCTCTCCATCCGGTCTGCAACCGTCCACGTACCCGCACGGCAGGCCGCTGGATGGGTCCGTGAGTGTATGCACCATCACCTCCCAGAACCCTGGTGGTCATAGGATAAAAGAACTCCGTCAAACATTGTGTTTTTTCTTGGAATTAAGTAGGACGTTACCAATTATAGAGATTCATACAAAACACACACAATGAAAGGCATTTCTAAAGAGAAAGAAAAAGACTTCGAAAAAGGTAAACACGAAACTCCACGAGAATGCGCATAGCTTCAAAGAGCCGCTCTGAAAAGTCGACAACAGTCTCAATTATTTATTAATGACCCTACCCATTACGAAAGAACTATTCTTTAATTAAGATATTTTATCTACATGTATGTTCTTTTTCACTTCTACTTTTACTGATATCCATAGGCTGTGAAGCGCGTTGAGCTTGCTGAAGAACAGGATGATGATGATGATGGTAGTGATGATGATGGTAATAATAATAATGGTGATGATGATGATGATGATGATGATTGATGATGATGACGATGATAATAATAATAATAATAATAATAACATCACTTATATAGCGCTTTATCCCCACAAAGTGGGCCCAAAGCGCTTTACA
>JAUELK010007120.1:0-14304 GCA_031471215.1 Gastropteron pacificum | reverse complement strand
TTCTTCTTCTTCTTCTTCTTCTTCTTCTTCTTCTTCTTCTTCTTCTTCTTCTTCTTCTTCTTCCTCCTCCTCCTCCTCCTTCTTCTTCTTCTTCTTCTTCTTCTTCTTCTTCTTCTGGCAACTATATTCATGATCTACTGTACCAGCTTTGCTTTTGTTGCTATGATTGTTGTTTATTTTCTTGATTCACTTAACTTGTGCCTCTTGATTCCTTGTGAATTCGATTTTGGCATATAATCCTCTTTAGCTCATGTTGTTCCTGCAGCAAGATCAATAACATAAAAAAAGAATAATAATCCTGTTGTTTGTATGTTTCTCCCAGCGTCTGGACACACTGAAGAGGTTCAAGGAAGGTCTGGTGGACGTCCTGTTGGCCACTGACCTAGCGTCTCGGGGCTTGGACATCGAGGGAGTCAAAACTGTGAGTTAGACCAGTGGAACTTTGTACAGAGAAAAACTAAAGACAATGAATTGACAGTGAGGTTCAGAACTAGATTACTGACACTTCTATACAGTACACTTATTATTATTATTATTACTATTTTTATTGTTGTATTATTACAATCAAAATCAGATTGAACGCTGCTAGGAATAAGCTTTGTCTTTCGCTGTTAATTCACCCCTATTTTTACTGACTTTATTTCAGTATAAAATACATACCAAATGTCATTCATAAGTTCCTAATTCAATCTTATGTATCTCTCCAACCCATTCCAAGCACTATGAGACCAAGAACTGCCAAGTTTGATCTACATTTATTTATATTTGTCGCCTTTTGAGACTCAGACTGGCTCATGAAGGAATTCATTTTGCTGTGATTGTTTTCCCCAGGTAATCAACTTCACGATGCCCAGCACCATCAAACATTACATCCATCGTGTGGGACGTACTGCTCGGGCAGGCAAGAGCGGAAGGTGAGGATCTCAGTCTGAATTGATCATTGTCACTGTCCGGGGAAAAAAAAAATCAAAATTAAACCCTATCATAAATCCTCGTCGTCGCCCCTACCCCCCGTCCCCCCTCAAAAGGAAAGAAAATGGCCGATAGTACGCTACTTTGTGATGACAGCATGTTGGTTTCAGCAAAAAGTGGAGCTCATATTACTCATAACACTACGGCAAATTTCCTTGAGAAGGGATGAAAAAAGTGTACAATATACAATGGAATTAACAAAATATAGCTACCGGTACCAAGCTTTTCTTTTTTTGGTCAAAAGACAGCACTGGGTATGAATTTGATTCATACAGAAATGGTCATCATCATAGTGAGAATTTAGAATCAACTGGTCGGTAAAACCCTGCCCTGAAAGTGACATCTAATGGAGGTCGCTGTGTTTTTTGTCCTACCCCAGATCAGTGACCCTGGTGGGAGAGAGGGAGAGGAAGGTGCTCAAGGAAGTGGTCAAGGAAGCCAAGACTCCTCTCAAGGCCAGAATTGTACCACAAGGTAAGTCAGCACTTCTCACTTCTTGCAATCATGATGGATTTGTGCACTCTACAAATGCGTATCCAGTATCCAGTATCATGCAATCATCTTTTGCCTTACTTGTCACATTGAGTCTGGAATTTGAACATCTTAATTTCAGACTTTTAAAAAGTCTGGAAAATGTTTGTTTTTTTGCAAGACTTCCCAAAGGAGGTCTGGAAAAAGTCTGGAATTTGAACAATCCCCTTTTCAGACTCTAAGAGTCTTTTGTTTTACAACCCGCAGACCGAAAAAAATCTCTCAATTAATGAATTTCCGGATCGTTGTGGGAGGTCTGGAAAATGACCCAACAAGTGACTGACGAAATGTTTCTTACCTTTGCCAGAGGTGGTGGCCAAGTTCCGTGACCGTATCACTGGCATCGAGGGCGACATCAAGTCCATCATGACCCAGGAGAGAGAGGAGAGCCACCTGAGGTCTGTGGAGAACAAGATGAACAAGGCAACCAACCTGCTGCAGGCTAAGAGTGAGGGACTGGATGGAGGCGACAAGAGGGGCTGGTTCCAGACACACAGACAGAGAGAGGCCGAGAAAGGTGGGTTGTTGTGGGGATTTTTAAAATTTGTATTTCTTTTCATCCTCCCTGTCGGGACATGTTTTTTCAAGTTTTGAATTTGGCCTGGGCAGCTGCTTTGTTGTTGTTGTTGCTATTCTCTGCCGTGGAGTTATTAACTCTTATCGGCCAATGCCAGTCTTATGTACCTGTATGTCTGTCTGAGCTGATTGGCTGATTGGGGGGTCTATAAAGAATGCTGTGGGTTGTAGGGCAGCAGCTTTAACAGGCCTACTCTTCATTGCCAACTGCCAAGGAGTCTTCAACATGTGTAACATGCTCACAGGACCTAGTTTATCATTTGTATCCATGAAGATTAGGTGCTTTCCTACCTTTCAAGAGGATAGGTGTATGTGCTTCAGCATGTTTGTGTGTGTGTTGGTTGAGGGGGAGGGAGGTTTTGACATACATATTTTGAACACCATGTAATTGTTTGTGAGAAGAAAACTATGAACCATTTTTACATAACATTGTCATGCTGCAAGGATTTTTTTTTTTCCAAAGAGTCGTCATAAGAATTTACTCATTCCACTTGCAGAATCATTACGTCTTGGAGAGAAATCTTCCAAGAAGGAGGCAAAAACAAGAAAGAAATTATCCGTGAGTACAACACTGATTCTAACATGTTTGGACATTATCACATTTTACCTTTGATACACTGTATGACCACATGTATGTCTCCATGGAACCATTATGTACACGTACAAGTCCCTATGTCATATTATTTATACGCTGCTGTTTGTAGTGCTGATGGAAATAACCACATCAATCACCATTAAAGTATTTCTGCCAGTTGGCCCACATCATTAACTTTCCTTGCACTCTGTATGACTACCAGACCACTTGAAGATTGCATAAGTCAGACCGTACTTGGTTAACTTACAGCCTGTTCAAAACTGTCATTACCATTAATGTTGGTTCAGCGCACAAATCCATGTTTTCATGCTGTAAGGCGCTGTGACAGGAAATTTACAAAAGCACTATTCACATAACACAGATTCCTCTCATACTGCATTCCTCTTTAAAAAGTTGGATTGTAATGGGCAGCCCTCAGCTAGCTCCACGTGTATGGGCAGGTACTGGTAGCCTATGGGTTGTCTTGGGTGGCCCATTGCAATCCATAGGCTACCTGACTCCCCCCAAAAAAATCATGTGTTGGTGGAGCTAGCAAAATTCAATAATGAAATGCTTTTTGAACAACTCTGTTTTAAGATTTGTCATGAAGACCTAGACTGTCTATATGTGCCACGGCAGCACTAAGATTGTCACCCACTTTGTCACCCACTTTGTTTGCAGTCTGAAGACCGAGTCAAGTTTGAGCTGACCAAGGCACAGTTGCTGGGAATCAGGGCTGCCAAGAAATCCCTCAAGGCCAAACCTATGGGTGCCTTCGCTGAAGAAGCCACTACAGGTAAAACAGAATACAAACTTTTCCAGGGACAAGTTTGGTCCTTTTTTTTCTTCTGTTCTTTGTTTTAGTTTTTTTTTTAATGATTTTCAGTTCTTTGTTTCAGTTCATTTTTTCAATTTTCAGTTCTTTGCTTTAGTTCATTTTCCCCACCATTAGTTTGTATTGTTTGTTATACTTTTGGTATTCTTCGTCAGGGAAGTTTGCCTTAGTGTCAAATGTTAAAGATTTGGTACAGAGGCAAACTGTCCTTATATTAAAGTTCAAACTGTGTAATTGTAATTTACCTTTCATACATACATTGACTTTTGGTCTCAGCCTTAAGACCCATGAAAGGAGATGATTTTCAGACTTTTTCATATTTTCCCCCATAATTCACATCCCTGTGTGATTGTGTCCATGTTTAACCTTCAGAGTCCAAGAAGAAGAAGAAACAAAAGAAACAGAAGGGCGAGAAATCCTCCCAGAGCAGCTTTGACTCTGAGCTGGCTGACATTGGAGCTTCCTCTGTGAAGAAGTTCAGAGCTGGGTGAGTGGACACACCTTGGCACAGACAAAGAATGATGATAATAATAATAGCCGATTTATATAGCGCTTTTCCTCTTTGAGCTCAAAGCGCTTTACAGCATAGTATTACCCTGACAGACCTGTTTCATTCCAAAGCCATCTCAACCTCCTGGGAGGCATACTGGTAGTGCTGCCTGGCTGGCGCCCATACCACCATTCTGACAAGATCCTTCACTGTCTATAGTCAGGTACCCATTTTACACCTGGGTGAGCAGATAGCATTTATGTAGTAGTTGGCCATATAGCATCCTAATTCGTTTCCTTCTTTGATGCTACAGCTTCTATCTCAGTCCTCTTTATTGTGAGTTATCTAATAATGATAGATGGAATATTTATATCACTTTGCCCCACCCAAAGCACTTAACGGGTACAGCCTCTATTACCCTGACATGTAGCATTCTCAAACTTATACTTGTGCATCTGCCTAGACGGCACCCACACCAGCATACTGACAAGATCTATCTGTCTATAGCCAGGTGCCCCTTTTACAGCTGGGTGTGGTGAGAAAGTTGTGACAAATGTTTGTTGTCAGTGGATCCCCTGATTCTCATTCTCTGATCAAACTCGGGCTTCAACTTGCATTATTATTAAAGCCAGACTGTCACACTGAACTTAATGTATTGTTGCAATAATGCTCCTGTGTTACCTAATGATTTTGTCTTATCAGCTCTATCTCAAAACTTAATCCAGTTTGATTTGTCTCCCCAGTCCATCTTTCCAAGAAAGGAAGGAAGCTGCAGGCTCTTCAAAGAAACCTTTCCAACATCATGGAAGGAAAAAGTAAGTTTAGATGATATAGACTTGTCACTCACTCACTCATCAACTCACTCATTCGCTCACTCTCACACTGATACTCTCTCACTCATTAACTAACACACTCATTGACTCACTTGAAAAACATCCAAATGCAGAGATACTTTGGTTTGCCTTTGTAGAGCAGTGTTGTTTTCCACCATCTCCTTTTGTCTGCCTCTTCTTCTGCCACTACCAATTGTCTTGTCCAGCTTGGTTTTTGCCACACATTTTTTAATGTAATTTCAATTCTTCACTTTCCTTGGTGGATTCAGGTTCTCGGAAATTAGCATGTATTCCAAATAAATCAACTATAAGTTACTACTAACTACTAGTGCTTTAATTTCTTTCTTTCTTCTAATCCAGCGATCATTGAGCCCTTGCTCTTCAGTCCAATGCCATGTAGTAGTATTTGGAGGTGTTCCTCAGCTGGTCTGTAGTTGTGTATAGTGCTTTAATTAAGAGTTGTGTCAATGTCTATGATTTTATTATTATTTACATTTCTTTATAAGAGCCCATCTTTCTCCTTGTTTCAGTTCCAAGCCAAAGAGATGACCAATCAAGTAACCAAGCATAGACCCTTCTGATTCGCAATAAAAAGTCACACACATACTCTGTGTTGTATTTTGTTGTTTGTTTCTTAGTACCTTTTGGTTACCTTAGTTATGTCTGCTTTATCTGCAGATTTGCGTCACTTTCAAAATCCAGACCTTATGACACTTATGTATCCATTCTGTCCTGCAAAGGTGGTTGTTGTTGCGATCAGGCACAGGGTATGAGCTATTCGCTCTTCAAGTGGTCTTCTTATAGACCTACAGAACCATGGCTGCTTAGCTCTGCAACCTGGGACTGGAGGGCCTTCAAATTGGCCCCTCCGGACCAGATAACTGCTGTTTGCATGTGCTATGCAGTCTTTTAGTTGATGCTTCCAATGTTGATACAAATTGAGACTTGTATGGTTACAGCCATGTTTAAGGACTAATTTGCTGTAAATTTCAAGTGAAAGATTTCAAAAATTTGACCACAGTACATGAGCAAGTTTTGAATGAGGAAAATTAAAGAATTGAATCAAATAGATGACACCCAAGATCTTGGGCATATCCCATCCTCTACAGACAGTACCCTTTTTACACCTGGGTATGGTGAGAAACGTGTGAGTAAGTACTTTTTCCAAGAGCAGACCTGGTGGTGGATAAGAAAATACTCTCAAATCTATGTCATCATTGTCATGTTACTGAACATGGCTAAGCTAGGTCATGTGACCTGAAAGTACATACATGTAATGCGTCTCGTCAACCATCCAAAGAAATTCTCAACACAGTTTGTACAACATCAAAATGCAGACTTCCATTTATTAGAAAATGTGATAATAACCTAAACATGACTATAAGTATCAGATAATCATTAAATGACCCGTAGGCCTACAACACAAAATTTCAAACGATAGGGTAAAAATAAGTTTTCAAAAAGAGTAATAATAATAGCAGTAGGGCCTACTATTACAATTCAATAGAGAAGTCTCCAGTACTGATATCTCTTCAAATGGTTAAGTTTTTGTCATAAGACACTTCAAATAATAATAATAATTATATAGACTGGCTATATCTTATCTATACCACCAGTACCAGTTCAGTAATACCTTCTTACTGATTTTCTCCCGATTGCACACCAATACAATTCTCTGAAGAAGTAGTCAACATCATTCTCTTAAAAGAAAAAAGGTATGTTTTGTCATCGTTACTTCAAATCTTGTGTAGAATGGCTATGTATACCAGTCAGTATTAGCCCAGTAAAACGTTCTTAGAAATTTTCTCCCATTTTGCACACAAAAAGAATAATCTGAATAGGTTTCAAGCGGAACATTTCTTAGATACAGACCGGTCCGGAAACAGCCTACGACAATTTGGCACTGATGTATCAAAATCATGGAGACAACAACAAGAACAACTTTGTTAAAGTGTCAGGACTATTGAGTGAGGACACGGAAAATTCTTCTACTTATTTATATACTGTCCAAAATAAGAAACGCATACCTTGATACCCCTGCTAAAGGTAAAGCAAAGGGTTACAAGGCCAAACATGGATTGCTCCAATGTGTTTCTCCTTTTTAAAAGGAAGAAAATAAGGATCAATGAATCCACTCGAAAAACGACACAAATTTCCGTGATTTCTTTTGTCGGTATTCAAATCAACGATACGTTGAACATATTGCATGCTATGGTAACTATGTGTTTCTTTTTGGGGACAGTATAGTTCTAGTATAGCACACTCTTTCACAATTTCATCAGAGTTTAGAGGAGGAGCTCAGACTGAGGCAATACTGACAATATAAAAAATGCTTTGGACCTGCCTTTGCATTGGGAAGTGGGGTCGTAAATAGTCAGATTTTGTTAGCTAGGACAACGTTGCAGTGTCCGACGAGAGATAGGGTGAGTTTTGTGTGGAGATTTGTTTTACTAGTTTGAAGAGAGAGAGACTTGGTGCTCATTCACAGAATTTGGCCTACAACTTGAAATTGAAATTCAGTACAATACATGACATTAGTGGAAAACTTTCATCAATATTTCGGCGATCATCTCATGAAATGTCGTATCTGTATTTTGGGGGCTATTTGAGTTATTTATACCACGCTGGTCAGCTTGACAATGTCAGCTTCACTGTGAGCAAAATGTATCACTCATAAAAGCTATGATGCAAACCGCATCAATTCCAACAGTCTTGTAAATTGCCAAAGCAAAAACAAAAGCAGTAGTTTTCTTGATACAACACTTCGCAAGATTACCATCTGTTAAAACAGAACATCATCTGGGTTATCCATGGTTTTTATCTTACAAAAATACATGTAGTCGGTTACATTCTATCTCACAAATTTGTAATAATTTGTAATAATTTGCAATATTTCTTTAATCTCCTTTGTAAAACTTGGTGGCAGATACATGTACATAGCCACCATTTGTCTGTTAGAAGGACCATTCTGTATTGACTAAAAGTGAGAAAAAAAAAGTCGAAAATTCAAGATTTCATTAGAAATTTACACAAATCCTCGTAGTCTGCCTCTGCCTAACATTAACAACCATTGAAAAAAAAAACTTGAGCTCAAAAGAAATGAAACTAACAAGAAAACCAGTCTGATTGATGAAATACTGTTCCATCTCTCAAACAAATATTGTATTGTCTCCAAAGGAATAACTTAAAGAAAAAGCAGATTGACGAAATACTTCTCATCTCTAGAACAAATACATGTATTGTATTCTCTCCAAATCCAAAGGAATAATTTAAAGAAAAATCTGAAATACATGTACTACCTATCTGATCTCTAAAACAAAATTGCACGCTGGCTCCAAACTGAATGCACTGTCATCACTGAAGTAGAAGGGATAGGGACAGGGGGAAATGCAGACTGAAGCCTCACAGGAAAGACGAGAGATGATTACAGAGTAAAAAACAGACCCAGGTAGTAGTAGTAGTAAAGTAGTGTGCACAGTTCTCGTCATGACCAGCTGTCGTCACTCGAGACGTTTGACTGTACTGTATAGTAAGGCAAGAGTTAACACTACAATGGCAAAGTATGTCGTCAGTAGTAGGAGCACAGAGAGAGGAGCTTACAACAACACAGAGGATTCACTTTTAACAAGGCAGCCCTATACCCACAGTGTTATACTAATGAAATCGACTCCTAAGAAAATGACACTGCCATTATCAGATTTTGCCGTAACAAGGTATTCCCAGACTCACTGTTTTAGAGGAGTGAAATTGACTCATCATAAGAAAATGTCACTGCCTAATCACCAGAGTCAGAGAATTCCCTTATAACTACAACAAGGCATTCCCACACCCACAGTGTTAAAGGAGTGAAATCGACTCTGAAAGAAAAGTCATGGCGAAGAATTTAAAGTCTGTTTTACACACTCATGGTTTCCCGTATACTTCGTAGAGTGTATGGCCAAAGAGAAGGTGGTTGACCGTATTACAAGACAGCCTAGGAGGAATGAATTCTCTGTGTTGTAAACTATTTTCTCTGTGGTAGTGGTAGAATCAGCTGCTAGGTGCTCAACTGTTACCATTCAATGTGTCAGCTGACTGCCCTAGCTTGTCTGTGTACACAAACATGGATGAAGGGAACAACAATGGGAGGTCACATTGCGTAGTTCATTTCTCCTTTTATGAAGGATTTGAATACAATAATAATAATAATAATAATAATGATAATAACAATAATAATAATAATAATAATAATAGATAGATAGCATTTATATAGCACTTTACTCTGCTCTACAGCAAGCCACTGTCAGCTAAGAAAAGCTACAAACTGTTTCCAGACTTTGTATCAAGTCTTAACAAAGCTCCTTTCTTTTTTTTATCTCTTTAAAATTATTTTTTGGGTTGTTTTATTGTTTTTTTGTCCTTTTTTTTGTTTCAGGTTGAAGTTAATCTCAGAGAAGCTAGAGCAGCCAGCCGAAACGTGGGAACAGTTCTTCATACAAAAATCACGGATAGAAATAAGCAAGTCCTTGAATTTCATTAATTCAAGGTACATTTCAATTCAAGTGCGTTTCTTTATTTTTTTTTCATTTTTTTTCTCTGTTTTTTCAATTTTCTTTGTATGACAGAAAACATTGTGTCGTCAGTCGTCAGTGTGGACTGTAGAGTAGCCAACAAGAGTGCTTTGATCATCAATGTGAGAGATATAGCGGACATGTCCAGTCCTCATTGGTTCTGCATGTCACACAAACATGTACCATCATGTCACTCTTCATTATCATAATTCATTCATAGGTTATGTGAAGTCTTGTTGCTGTATGGGATTTGCCAGTGTGGTGGTATCAATGCAGCAATGAACATAGTAAGCCTTTCCGTAGACACAGGAACGGTAAAGTAGTAGAAATAGAAGAAACAAACAAATAATGACACCAAGTTGTTGTTGTAGTAGTAGTAGTAGTAGTAGTAGTAGTAGTAGTAGTAGTAGTAGTAGTAGTAGTAGTTGTAGGAGTTGTAGTTGTAGATGTAGTAGTAGTAGTAGAACTGGTAGTTGTAGATGTAGTAGTGGTAGTTGCAGATTACAATCAGCACACTCCGCAGTAGGAATATAAAGTTCTTTTTTTTGTTGTTGCCAGTTCTGGACTCAATTTCAGGCAATGAAGGAGTAGAAAGACAACCCTGTACAAAAAAATGTTTGGAACTGTACACAATACAAAGAAGCAAGAGAGCGGAGAATGAGAAGCGCAGCAAATACAATAATGGAAATAAAATAGAAATGCAACACATCGTCATAGAGTCAAGTGGTGAAGAGAGTCGTACAAAGATGGCAGAATTCATTACATTTACAGTTAATACACAGTTTGGGTGCAAAAATACAAATTACAATTTCAAATTGAATAGCTGTATGATTAAGATGATGATGATGAAACATGTTGGAACTTGTCAAGGGCGTGCACTGCATCTCAAAACATGAATGACTTACGCAGGATGTATGCTACATGTACATGTATATGCATATAGGGTATTGAAGCCAGTTAGATTGGCTATCACTAGGAATAGGTTATAAAGTTAAAAAATGGCTCAAAATAGAGGACATTCAAATGTTAAAAAACAACATGTATATCTAGTATCTGAGAGTTTATGTTCCATCAGTAATTTATTGATACTAGAATTCTTCCTTTGACTGAATTTTCCACACAACACTTGTAGTGATGTTTAACTACATGAAAAAGAATTGAGTTTGCGGAGAAATGACGAAGGGTGCTTGCAGCTTCAATTGTAGAATAAAAGCGCAGAATAATAGTAGTAGTAGTAGATGTAGTTGCTAGGGTGAACTATCGTAGTAGAAGTGGTAGTAGTAGGCCTAGGAGTTGTGAGACAAAATGGGACAAAGTACGAACAATAATAGCTTGCTGCTTCTTATACTAATAAACTTACATATTAAATAATATTCACCTTTTTTTCCTTATGATTATTCATAGAAACAAAACATTTACATGTGTACATTTATAAATAAAGTCTTGACACAGTAATGAAGGTATACAAACTAAAATAATGATATTGATATATACCATCAATGTTATCCCAACATTGTTTGATAAAACAAAATACTTTGTTGAAGTGAACTGATACACCAAAATATGTACAACAAATTATTGACTCGGAAAAAAGGGGAAAAAAGAGTCAAAACCAAGAATACTGTGTATTAATTTGCAGGTAAATCCAAAGGTGTGTGTCTGCTTATGTGTGTGTGTGTGTGTGTGTGTGCTTAAAACTTTATAATAAAAACTGATGAATTCAAAGCACTAAACAAATACTATAATAAAGTACTGGCTACCGAGTGCTAGTGCTTTGGCCTGTCATATTGGACAAAATTGTTAAAATCATTGGAGAAGAGAATCAGTCAGGAGATAAAAAGACAGTGTAGATGACCTGTTGTTTAGAAAAGTTGTCCGATGTATAATAGTAACCTAGTTGCCTCAAAGCGCCACATAGAAAGAAGAGAATACAGATTTTTCCCTTCTCAATTTATGAAAATGCCTTTTATTTCTGGTTCTATTATTATAATCCCTTATCCTAATGGTACATCTTAGAGAACTAGTCAGAAGGGGTAAAGACTGAGTGTGTGACTTGTCGTTTGGTCTTTGTCCAAGATAAGAGTAAGAAGGGAAGATGCTTATTTCTCTCATTCTACACATTCTTACTTGAGCAGACTTGAGCGCACATTGCCTTTGACATGTCTCTACATTTCTCTTGTTTCGTGGCACTGATATAACCTATCTGTGTTGAATGTGCCTGAAAAACACTAACTTACTACATAAATAACTAACTGAAGATTGGTATGCTTTGATTGATCGTTTCCTCACAAATTCTCCTTTCCCTTGCAATAAAGGTGAACGAATCAAAGTGCTCTACTACCTACTACTGAGACAATTTTGCATTGGGTAGCCAGCAAAATGTGTAGTGATAAACTCGTAATGAACTGAAGTTGACAAAAGAACATCAAGCCTGATAGAAACATATACAGCTACAAAATAGGATAACATTAATTATGATAATAGCCGGTTTGTATAGCGCTTTTTGTCACTTGAGTTCAAAGCGCTTTACAGCATATTAATGATGATAATGATAATAATTTATTTCTATAGTGCACAAATCCACCTAAGTGCTCTAAATGAAATTATACCTTGAGCTGTTCTATTAATGTACATGTACACAAACAAATATAGGACTAACTTTAAAAACAGAGGTGCCTACGGGCGACAAAGTAAGAGGTATTAAAAGAATGTTTTCTATGATTAAATGCCAGTTTCCTACTTCCATGTTCACACATTGTGTACTACAAGGCCCAGTGTGTGTGTGGTCTGTGTAAGGTAAAAGCCTATATGATATGTCAAGTCTTGTGTACTACATGTGCCACTAATTAGTGACGTCATTGACATGATCTATGGCTATCTACTTCACTAGTAATTTACTTTGGTCTCTCACTGCAAATCAACAAATGTCAGTGCACAATAGTCTCTATTGATATGATTAGTAATAATAAAAAATGTATCCTAATGAATTATTACTTCTGTAACAGTAATAAAAAGTGAATACAGTGTATTCGTTAATAATAATGCATCTTGCATTACCAAAAAATTATTACTTCTGTAACTGTAATAAGAAGTAAATACTATTTAGTGTAAGAGTTCCACAAGAACTGAGATACTGGTACTTGCTACCAGAGAGAATGAGTAAAAATCAGATGAGACATACATAGATAAATATGACCAGAAAAAAGACATGTATTTTCTCAAAAAGGTAGTAAGTAAGGGAGGACGAAAGAAAGAAAACATATCATCCATGGCACCATTTCTGTCATACTACTTAGATGACATTGACATTCCAGTAGTAACAAAGAAACAAAACAATCAAACAACAATCAATGAATATAATTATAATAATGGAATAGTTGTAGTAGAAGAAGCCACTCATGCACTCAAAGAGGGGGGAGGGGTGGGGGGTGGGGGGTGGGGGGTGACACGTAGGTCGATGGCAATGCGAGGACATTGAATAACGCAAGAAGTTAAAACATTGACTGCAAGAAATGAAAACATTGAATGAACGAAATGAAAACATTGAATAAAGCAAGAAATTGAATTTGAAGATAATGACAAGGTAGTGAGTACAGAATAAAAGACGAGTCTTGAAGCAAACAGTATGGTAAGTTTGCAAGGTTGTTCAGTGAGACATGGAAGGGTGCGGAGACGACAAACACAGCTGTTGGAATATGATGATGTCATCCAACTTTTCCACGCAACACAAAGTAAGACCATTGACTGGATCAAGTACTAGCTATTGGAAATTGATGATGTCATTGAACTTTTCCACACAACACTATGTAAGACCATTGGCTGCTGGATCAAGTCCTGGCAGTTCTGTTTTTGAAATTTTTACAAGTGGAGACTGGAGAAAATCACAGTGTCAGTGACACACTACCACTGGGTTCAGTTTGAAGACTTGGTAGAAAAGACTCATCATAACTCTGACACCAATGCAGTCTTGGAGTTGATACTACCGATGTTGATACAACACTTGAGACATTTGTGGTTGCAGCCATGATTAAGGACTGAGCCAGGTGAATGTCACATCATTTTCTGTAGCCCTGGTGCTTGAACTTTTGTGAAAGTATTCACACAAAGTTGACCACAGCACACGGGCAGGGCAATCGACAGCGTAGGTTCATTGGTCCGACACCGACACAAGATCTCTGGGTTGTAAGACTAGACTGGGCATTGAAAGAAGGGACAGGCTGGAAACAAATTGTCTGTCATCTCACAACGTGTCATATTTGCATTTTTGGGCTACTTGAGGTATTCATACTGTGCTGAATGAATCACTCAAAGAAGATGTGATCCAGACCGCATTGATTTCAACTTTCCTGTTTTGATGCCACGGCAAAATTAAACGTTGCCAAAAATTAAACCTGAGGACATTAAACTTTACACCTGTAAATCTCTGTAAAGATTTGAAACTTCGTGAGATGACAGACAAAATGAAACAATGTCCAAACATGTTGGTTCAGGTCCCTACATGTTGAGAGTGTAAAATAAGAACAAAGAGATCTCAGGGTTAAGTAAAGGTTAGGACGGAGAGGTTGATTTATTCTCTTCTTATCAAAGTTTTCAAAGACATATCAGATCTCTTACTTCAGTGAAGCCATAATGCAGTAGTCAGTATTTGATAGAACTTTCAGCCTCTCATTTGCCTCAGTTTTTTTCCTAAGTTTAAGTTAGGGTTTTTTTTATTGTTTTTTTTATCTAGCATTCTTGTCTTTTTTTTTTGAGAGACAGATGAAGTTATATCAATCTGCATTAAACATGCCTGTCAACCCACCAAAATGTGTGGCCTACATTTTTACATTGTCACTGATAGGTTTGGGAGGAGTCATATAAACTGTCCACACGTCCCACGTCCAAACTGCCCCGGCGGGATCCGAACCCAGGTAGCCCACTTGGAGACCAAACAAGGTAACATT
>JAUELK010007009.1:0-14305 GCA_031471215.1 Gastropteron pacificum | reverse complement strand
TGTGTGTGTGTGTGTGTGTGTGTGTGTGTGTGTGTGTGTGTGTGTGTCTGTGTGTGTGTGTGTGTGTGTGTGTTTGTCTGTGTGTGTGTGTGTGTATGCGTGTGTGTGTGTCTGTGTGTCTGTGTCTGTGTGTGTGTGTGTGTGTGTGTGTGTGTGTATATGTGTGTGTCTGTGTGTGTGTGCTTATGTGTGTGCTTATGTGTGTGTGAGGAAGAGGAAGGATGTGGGGGAGGGGAAGGAGGGGCGAGTGGCGCATACCCTCCAAGCAATGAATACTGGAAGGAATCGGGGCGTGGGGGGGGGGGGGGGCACGCCCTTGAATTGTTGCATTGTTGAATGAGGGAGGACAAGAGGGTGGAGAAAGGGGAAAGGGGCATCTGCCGATAGTGAATAATTAATGAGACAGTTTATGAACTCTACACAACACTGGGGTCACACAAAGCCTGTTGAGAACGTCCGTTCTCCTCAGTGCACTGGCTCTACCACACCCTACCACACCCGAGTGGCACACACAAACTTGGCGCTCTTAAAAAGGTTATTCAGCACTTTTTAGGCTTGGATCTAGCTCTCTATTTTTATTTTGTTGTTTGTTTTGTTTGTTTGGGGCTTGTTTTGATTTTGTTTTTCTTTCTATCCTATTTACTTATTAATTTAGGCTAGGCCTACTTTATGTTCTTTGTTCTTTGTGCGCCATATATGTGTAGGCCTATGTGTGCGTAGGGCTTATGTGTGTGGCAGTGTGTATGCAAATGCGTGTGTGTGTGTGTGTGTGTGTGTGTGTGTGTGTGTGTGTCTGTGCGCGTGAGTGCTGGCGTGCAAAGAGTGAATTTGAATTTGAAATACCTTTTATTGATGTTAAGGCCCTTGGCCCATACACCACATGATACAATTTCAAATGACATATGTACAAAATGTACAAATTAAACGTACACATTCTTATTTGAATTACATTGTCAGTGGAGTTTTGAATCAGAACATGGTTTACATTGTCTGTTTCATTGCTTCTTTTAAGAAGTGAATAATATTCATGGTGGCTGCATAATCTTCGCATGTCAAAAAGGAGTTAAATATTGACATTGGTTTGCGTAGGTCTGAACAAACAGAAAATTCAGGAAGAAACTTTTGTCGTAGTTCATTGTCTTTTGAACATCTGACTAAAACATGAAACTCATTTTCGACGTAGGTCTTTGTACAACGACTACAAATATTATTGCTAGCTAAGCTCCACCTGAGAAGGTTATTTTTAATTGGTAGGCTGGATGTACGCAGGAAAACTAAGAAGCGCCGTAACCTATGGGATTTAACTGTTAAAAGGTAATCGGCCGGGCTCATTGTTGGATGAAAATCAAAATATTCAGGTGAAAATGAGTAATATTTGATGTCATGTCTTGGGTATTAATACACTTGGTTTAAGAATATACGTTTGTCTCCAACACTTTAAAAGATCCAAGCATGGCCAAAACCCAGAGAACACAAAAGTTTCCTCATGTCTGAGGCCCAGTTACATCTACCACTTTCATATAATATATGACATTGTAAGTAACATTTTTTGGCATACCTTTTAATATTCATAGATAACAATTTGGACCAGTACTTAATGGCACGTAAATGACATGTAACGTAAAGATGATGTCTACCACCTTCACTTAATACCAAATCTTTGCATGTCGTTTTTCCTACGTTTAGAACAACTTTGCAAAACTTTATATGCAATTTTTCAATCCGTTCGTACTTCCTAACACCCCACACTTCACATCCATACAACAATAACGGTTTTATTTTGACATCAAATATTGTAAATAAGATCTTGGTGTCTATACTATCGTACCTTTTTCACAGACAACGTATGCGTGAAGTAAGTTTGTTTGCTTTACAGCACAAGTTCTCAATACAATTTGTCCAAAGTAATCTTGAAGAAAATATAATGCCAAGGTAACTATACTATGTTACAAGAGAAATCGGCTCGTTGTTGTAAGTCCAACGTTCTGATCGTTTCAGAATATCACCATTTCTAAATACAATCATTTTGGTTTTCTTTAGATTCACAGACAGACCCCAAGACTTAAAATATCTCTCAATGCATCGTATTTTGCGTTGCATATATACAACAGTATCAGATAAAAGTGTCATTTCATCAGCATACATAAGAATGTGGGCAAGTTCATCATTTGTTAAAAGTTCAATTCCTTTTGTATTCTCAGATTTAAGCATTTCATTTAGCTCAGAAACGTACATGGAAAACAGATGTGGGCATAAAATACAGCCTTGACGTACGCCTGAAAGGCACTGAACATACTCTATTGCTTCGTGCTTTCCGACCCTAACCGATGACCTCACTGATTTATACATACTTTTGAGAATTATAAACATTTTACCACTTAAGCCTTTTTTGTTTACTACAGCCCACAACAACTCACGGGGCACACAGTCGAACGCTTTTGAAAAGTCTATGAATGGAACGTAAAATCGTCCTCTTTGTTTTGAGAGATATTTCTGGACAATAGATTGCAGGGTACAAATATGGTCAACTGTAGAGTAGCCTTTACGAAATCCAGCTTGAGATTCCGGAATGACATCATTCGTCTCAGCCCATTTATATAGTCTTTTATTAAGAATATAAGAGACAAGTTTTGAAATGACATTGAGTAACGCGATGCCTCTATAATTATTAGGATTGTTAGGGTTGCCATGTTCAAAGGGTAGATGAGAGATTGGCACCACAATTGTGGATACTCCCCAGTACTAAATACAGTATTAAACAAAACACACAAGAATGTAACAAGAGAAGGAGTGAAATGTAAATAACATTCTGGACGGACACCGTCACAACCACCAGCTTTTCCTTTCTTTAAGTTATCTAGAGCATCTACAACTTCATGAGGACTTATTTCATTATCACATGTACAGTCATTCTGGACAGAAATATCATGTTCCTCTTTTAGTTCAACATTTGCATTTGGAACAGGTGGGAGTTCATGACAGTGGTTACAGAATTTAGTGGGTGTAACTTGTGGTGTTTATATGGTGTATGGACTTTTTAATAATTTGTTTGCTTGTTGCCAAAAGGACTTGTTATGACGATAGGGTTACTGCTGCTGGGGTGTAATAAAATGTTATATTATCGTTACTTTTTTTTTTTAATGAGAAATATTTTAATAACGAAGAGAAAAGAGTAGTCTAGTAGATGACGAGATGTATTGCAGTTTCAAAACAAAACTTTTGCTCGACAGACAGTGACAGCCGACAAAGTAAAGTGAAGCAGGGTGAGCACGCAGAAGACACCCTCTACTACTCCTCTCTTCTAGTCTCTAGGCTATCTTCTTCGTCTTTAGTCAGTCTATCTCTCTTAACAGTAACAGTGCATTGAAAAGTCCAAACCTAATCAAGGGCCTAGAAACCTACATTCATTCTTATTCTAGACATTCAATCAAGGAATCTTGAAGTAAGGACCAAACCAAAAAAGGCCAAAGGCAAAGGTCAGAGAGAGATTGAGATTCTAAACCAACCAAGCCGCAGTGTGAGTTCCTGTGAGTGTTAGATCTAGAATCTAGTGTTAGCTTTATGACTTTTACTTTAGTTTAGGTTAGGCCTTTTAGATCTAGGTTTTAGGTGTCAAGTAAGTTGGTTAGTGTACAGCGCACACACATTGAGTTTCATGTCATGCATTGGTCATTGTAGATCGAGCTGAGAATGTACACCACACTTTAGACTTGATCAGTTAGATCTAGTTATTTTCACTTGTAGTAGAAGAAGTAGAGAGAAGAGTCGGATTGTACATCTATAAATGATCAGTGATACTGATAATGATAGAATCTAGACTAGTGTGACCACTGTCACTGTCTTGACTCAACTGACTGTCGTAATTAGGTGTAAATTTATGATTGGGCGGGTGTGTTTGTGTGGCCATTGCAGCGTTAGCCTAACTAAGATTAAGAAGATGGTCACTAAGTCAATCATCACTCTATAACAATAACTATACTTCTATCTTACTTTTACTATGTACATGTACCCTCGCGTATGACATGCCATGGTCATTGGTGTGTAAAAGTTGTAAGCTATGAATGATGTCGATTTTATGTCAAGGGGAAATTGAAAGAGAGGAGAAAGACCTCTTGATGCAATTATAATATAATGAATAATGTCTCTTTATTTATAAATTGTTTAAGTCAATCCCTCCTCCGTTCTGTTTTGTTAAGTATGATCTAGCATTGATACAGAACTTGTTGTATTGTTCCTCACCAGGTAGGCATTATATCAGGGAATCACAGCCAAGCAGTATGGATGAGCTCACAGAAAAACTTGCAGCCAGTTTTGAGGTTACAGCTGAGCCCAACAAAACATCGGCACCTCACCCAAGATTCTCACAATACAAGGCGAGGTCTTCTAACCAAGATCAAAACTCAAGGAGGAGTAAATTATTGGAGATACAGAAAAAGTATGTTACATGATTTGTCTATTATGAATTGTACTCTAGAGACAGAGAATAAGTTTTGAAAACATACTTTTGCAAGGAGTTAACTTAATTTATTCACCACATAATTGTTCATGCCTGTGGATGTAATTTTATACTTTGGCCTTCATCAGCAAAAACAGCATGCGCCAATATATCGGCGTCCCATCCTCAAGTTATAGTTGCGAATGAGTTAATGCCAATTAATGATCTCTAGAATCTTTTTGACATCCACATTATAACTGACCCTAATACACCCATGTACATTACTGTGTATGCTCATCCACAAGTAACAAGAATACTTTAGAAAAACACTGCATTTCTTGATTCTTGTATACATGCATCTTATGATGGAATAAAGACCTTGAAAACAAAAGTACAAAATAAATGTTTGTGTCTTTTCTCACACAGGCAACGATTTGATTTCATGAACCATGTGCGGAACCTAACAGATGGCAGTTGGGCAGAAGAGGAAGAAGACGTGAAGGAAACCGAGGAGGAGTCAATGGACACACATACTGAACTGAAAAAGCCAGGAAGATATTACAAGGATCAGGTTAGGCGGCTTTGATATTTTTTTTGCATGTTTTCATTATTTTGAAAAACTGTCTCAATCCTTTGATCTATGATGTAATTATAAGCAATTATAGTTCAAGCGACTGCCTTATTATGGAGAGTATGCAATTGTATACATTTTCTGCTTATTGTACTCTTATTATGCAATTTAAAAAGTAGATGGCACAATGATCAAAGGCACAAAGTTGTGGTTTCCCACCCTTTTCTTGATATGAACTGTGTTGTACATGTGTGTTGCTCATACGAACTGAATTAGAAACTAGAATATACTCTTAACGAAACAAAAACCTGACTGTTTCTAAGCCTAGATTCCAAGTCTTTCTGTAAGTTCTTTATTACCAGTGATAATCATGCATGTTTTTCTAACCTTACAGTTGATGTATTCCGAGTGGCTTGTGGAGGTGCCAGCCGACTTCCAGACTGAATGGATCTCTGTGCTGTGTCCTGTGGCCAAACGCTGCCTGGTGGTGGCCTCAAGGGTGAGACTCTCTGTAGACAACAGGCCCTGAATACGGAGACTGGCCATGTTGTGTTGTTTTTGTTTTTCGTCTGTTTTGTGACTGTTTTGTCTAAAAGTGCCTTAGATTTAGAGCTTACAGGCCCAGCCCCTGATGATGGATTTGTGCGCTATACAAATACACATCCAGTAGCAGCATGAGTAATATTCATTTTTGGTTAACTACATGATCTGTATTTGAAGGAAGTGTTTCTGTTTTCAACTCATACCACAAATGACCCATCAATTTTTACAATGTTAGGCCAACAGCTTGCACAAAACTACTTGACTTGATCTGGTTGTTAAGAAATATTCTCATTCAGGTATATACTAAACAAATCATTGTAATTGGACATTCTTTTGTTTTTTCTGTGTTTGCACATTTGTATAGTCCTTCCTTAGATGGTCAATAACCAACAGCACATTTTATTTATTAGATTAGTGAAGGAGGTGGTTGAAACCTTTCAACACTGAATAGTTTTTATTTTCGGACATTGTCAGTTGTTGATGTCGATCTATGTTTCACAGGGTACAACAAGAGCTTTCACAAAAAGTGGGTATTGTATCAACTCCTTCCCCTCACATTTACCTGGAGGATTTCGCCGCAATGCAGCTCGCGGTGAGTACTGTATGGCAATAAATTACATTGGTTATTTCTTATTCTCATTTCTATTGGGCAGTCATCTTCATTTGTTTATCATTTCATTAGTGACTTTGATGCCTATTGATGGATTAAGCAAGTACAAAATGTTGTATGGTTGGCCACCTTCAGTCTCAGAAGACTATGGTCTTTTGTGCCCCACTGAAACTTTACTAGGTGTAGAACAAAGAATACTGGTACATAGTATTGCTGAAAGACATCAGACAGAGTACCGAATGGTGGAAATAGAAGATGTCCCCAAAACAAAATGGTAAGGTGACATCAAATCAATAAAAGGAAGCAAATGATCACAAACAGCTGGAATGAGAGAGCAGGAGAGTGGAGGGCAACATCCAGCAATGGATGGACTTGGCCTAGACAAGACAAGACAAAAATATATTGCTGAACCTTCAAATGCTTGTACCTTAACATACACATCTGATGCCAGTGCTATGTTGATGTTCCAGACACAACGCTGCTGGACTGCCTGTACAGTGAGGCTGCCGGGACCTACTACATCCTGGACCTCATGTGCTGGAATGGCCACCCTGTCTACGACTCAGAGGTCAGTCTTCTTATCTATTCTTTGTCTTTACACCCGTCTCTTTCATCCAGGGCTGGGCTGTGGCCAAACAGCTATCTCATGGGATTAACTCATAGGTTCCACTATGCACAATCATTTCGGACTCGTGGTGGCGCCTGGTTTCTTCCAATCTTATCTTATCTTATATGGAAGACGGACAGAGGGTGCCTCACTCTGGACTCCACTGGGGAGCAGAGACATAGTGAACTACTAACATGATACTCAGAATCAAAGGCATGAGTACTTTGTCATGACTTTCTCACCTCCCCAGGTGTAAAATGGGTACCTGGCTATAGACAGTGAAATATATGTTGGTATTTGTGCAGGCAGCACTACCAGTAATTTAAAGTCATTTTCATTAAATGTCCTTTGTCATTTCAGACAGAGTTTCGGTTTTACTGGTTACATGAGAAGATGCAGGAATGTCCCAGCCTTGGAGAAAAGTCCAGAATAAACCCGGTAAGTTTAAGTTGAGTGATTTGAACATTTTTCTTATAAGTCAGCTCTACATTATTTGGAACATGATTATAAAACGTTGTGCACGCAGTTTGAAACCAATGAAGAGTATGCCAATTATGGTCGCAGTCCATGCGAAATTCAAAATGAAACCAAATCATAATCCCCTCGTCCACCCATAAAAAGAAAATGGCCGATAATGGCAATAGTCGCTGCTCTGTGGCAACAGTGTGTTGGTTTCAGCGAAGAGTGGAGCTAAAAACACAACAGCAAATTTCCTTGAGAAGGCATGAAAAAAAGTGCATTCAATTTATACAGCACAAACTTCAGATTGCTTTACAAGACTCTAAAGCACTGTATGGACTTTTAGTTGAAAAAGGAAACTTTGCCTTGGGGCTAGATATAGTTGACACCTCACCAACATAAGAAATGTCCCATCTCCAGTCTCCTTAAAACAGCTGCATCTATGGATCTATCACATGCATTTTCTCTATGACCATGACTTATTCAGCTTGGTTTTATACTGCTTCGGATGTAGACAGTCAAAGAGGATTAGTGGCTTATCCATGCTCTGATGAATGTTCCATATTCTTGTTGTCGTTGTTCACAGTACAAGTTTGCTGCCTTGCCCAGCTTCAGATGTGTCCAGGAGGATATTGCGAATGCAGTGGCATCAGCTACATTTGAGGTATTCAGGTTCATGTTGGCTTACGTAACGTCTGTTACAATTGTCCATTGAAATCATTTTGTTTAATCATTGGCTTTTATGATTGTATCTGAAATTATCAACATAATGTAAATGAAAAGTATAGACAAAAATTCAGTTTTATATCCATAAACATGCACTTTATGGAGAATGAAAAAATACAGTTTTCTATCCATAAACATGCACTTTATGGAGAATGAAAAAATTCAGTTTTCTATCCATAATCATGCACTTTATGGAGAATGAAAAAATTCAGTTTTATATCCATAAACATGCACTTTATGGAGAATGAAAAAATACAGTTTTCTATCCATAAACATGCACTTTATGGAGAATGAAAAAATTCAGTTTTCTATCCATAATCATGCACTTTATGGAGAATGAAAAAATACAGTTTTATATCCATAAACATGCACTTTATGGAGAATGAACAAATTCAGTTTTGTATCCATAAACATGCACTTTATGGAGAATGAAAAAATACAGTTTTATATCCATAAACATGCACTTTATGGAGAATGAAAAAATACACTTTAGATTCTTTACCTATTAGACTTTTTTCTGTCAGTATCGATGACGATGTCCATGACTTTGATAATTTCAGAAATTACCAGACTTGAGGCCTAAGGCTAGACAGGAAAATCTTGATCAAAGTAAAACTAAGACAACCCTCAAACCATCACAATAATACCAACTGTTTTTTTCATATCCCAGATTAATGGACTGTCATTCTTCCACTTCACATTTTATTTTGTTACCCACTTTCAAAGCTGCTAGTCAACTAATATCCAGTGCGGAATTGCAAGATATCTTTTTGTTCTTTCCTGGAGAGAGTGTTAATGCTGTCTTGTATGTTGGGTTTTGGCATCTCTAGGAACATGGAACTTGTAAAATCCTCACCAATTGTGCCCCATGTGTCACAGATTGACGGACTGCTGTTCTTCCACAAGCGCACTCACTACACATTTGGCAGCACTCCCCTAGTGGTGTGGCTCAAGCCTTACATGCTGCAGGAGATCCTGGCCATCTCAGTGCCAGACTGCCAGATGTCGCACAGGCCTGACGACTACACCAACTACGCTGACCACATGAAGAAGGTTAGTGTACGAGTAGTTGGCTTTGTGTTTTTTAGGTTAACTCAGAGATGTCTACCAGTACACAATTTGTTTTTGTATGATTTGACTTTAACAACCCTAGCAACTCAATTTTGGTGATCTGATAGAAGAGGTGTGACCTACATCTTAACACTCTGGTCCGGAGGGGTCTTGTGACTGCATTGCACAATTGCATGAACAAGGGGCCACTTTGAAGGCCCTCCAGTCCCAGGTTGCAGAGCTAGACTGCCATGGCTCTGTAGGTCTTTTTGACGACTTGAACTTGAAGGGTGAATAACTCAAAACTTGTGCCTGATCGCTACAACAGCATCTTAACAGCCGTCTCTGGTAGGATTGGTGTGGATAGCTACATGTCCAAGATACCCCTCATGAGGATGTGAACCAGGGTCTTCTGTCATTGTTTGGAATAAAGTGAAGATCCTGAACAAAGACTTATTGAAGTTATTAAAGTTTGGAACCAAACAAAATGATGTAAGTATTGTAAGGAGATAAACATTTGGTCACTATGTGGCCCTGGGTCCACAACTGTGCTAGGTCTTGCTAAGTCACATAGCCTGTTTAGTGTAATTTCTGCTTCAGACCCAAGAAAACAATGCCATCATCTACAGGCAAACTTTGCTTACGACTCCAACACTGACCTCTAGGGATACTCAGATATATTATGCGAGAAGCATTTGAACAAATATTTGTATTTTTTTTAAAATATTTTCCTATGTCAGTTTTGTTGCCTTGTAAGTACACAGGTGTAAATGTGAGATGATGGAAAAGTCTGAAAATTATTATGGGCATCCCCTATTACTAATACTATTATGCATCTCGAGGCATCTGTACACTGGGGTATAGAACTATTGGCTATTTTATATGGTGTGTAGGCGTACCCTGAAAAGTCTTGTACTTGTATCTTTGTAAGTAATATGTGTGTTTTATGCTATGCAGCAATTAGGTGACAAGAGGCAGAAGAAAACACCCTAGGCTATGTTCACTTGCTGAGTACATTTCCTGGATTAAGAATATCAATAGAATGTCTGTGCATCTCCTGAGTGTGAAGTGTGAAACATTATTCTGTGTTATGTTAAGACTTTGTGAAGCACCATAGAGCACTCGTGGTGGATTCTGGTGATATATATATATTCATTATTATTCATTGTGTATTAATCAAGTTACTGACCATCCATTTCAGGTGGCTGAGGAGAAAGAGAAGCAGAAGCAGAAAAGGCTGATGAACAAAGACCAACCCCGCCAGTCTCCACAAGGACACCGTGGTAGGGGGAGGGGTGGGCGTCGCCAGGGTCACAGAGACATGGTGTTGGGGGGCTCAGAGGAAGGTGTGGTCGGGGAGGGGGGGAGTGCGGTAGTCATGTCCGAGGCTGGCTCGGTGAACGGAGGGAATCAGGTCAAACATAGAGGTCAGGGAGCTGGGGGTGACATGGAGGGAGCGAATTCTAGCTCTAGCTCTAGTTTTGTACAAGGAGGGCTGATTGCTAGTGGAGGGTTGACCACAGGAGGGGGCGGCGGCCAGCTGAATGGTGCGACAGAGGATGGTATGGATGCTGTGACACACACCAACTCTTCTTAGCAGTGTTGTTGTAAAGGGTAGATCTTGTGTGTAAGTGGATAAAGGTACTCTTCTTTGAATTCATGATTACTACAGGCACACCTCAGCTGACACACAGCTATGTAAGTATAAGAAGAGTGTTCCTACTTTTTATATATTTATTATTTTAGCCTTTGCGAAAAAGGAGTTGATACCCCAAAGAACCCTAAAACTGACTGAACTTGTTTATTTGATTTGAATGTGCAATGTGTTTTAATCAACTGATGAAACAGTTGTCTTTGTTGATGTTATTGAAAATAAATGAGTTGGTGTAAATTACACTTGAAGTCTTTGTTGTGTTTTAATAAGTCCCATAATTTCATTTGTAGACATAGCATCAAAGAGGTGCCCAATTACAATAGTAAAAGAAGCATTTTGCTTGAGTGGTGGTAGAAAGCAAAGTTTATTTGTGTTGGTTTTATGTATAAACTAGGCATTCTATTGAGCTTGCTGAGTAGCTTTGCTCTCTCTCAAATTATTTTGTATCTTATAAAATTCAAGAATTTGTATTGGCAACTAGATGGGACACTCTTGTGTTTAGTGCATGCAAAGTAAATTGTACATCAAAACTGAAATAACCGTGTCAAAAGAAAAGAAAACACTGGACACATGAAATGAAATGCCAAAGTTTTTGTCTTTATTCACACCATCAGAACCATACAAGAACTACATGACAAGATTTTTTTTTTCAAATTGAAAACGAAAAGAAAAACAAAAAGAAGCAATTTCTTTTAAATGACAACAAGCAGTCAAGACAAAAAGAATGAGTCTGTGTACAAATACAAAGAGCGAAATGTTCACAATCAAATATTGTGGTTTCAATGTATGTCAGTATCATAGCATCACTTTATACACAATTGACTAGGTGTCATTCATTTTGTTTTACTTTAAAACAAGCGTGTTTACCATTTGCTCTACACCAAGCTGACCACAGCAAAACCATTACCACTACTACATTGGCAGAGGCCATGAACACAATGAATGAAGGCTGCGAGGCGCACTGAGAGAATGTACACTCATGATGGGATGAATATTGCAAGTGGTGAGTGAGCTTCCATCAGGCCAAGGCACCTTGCTGAAGAAATCTTTACCGACAGAATGGTGCCCCAGACAATTTATGACAAATTAATTGTTTGGACATTAAAAAATGCAATGGTACAGTGGTAAGTCATGTTCATAATCATAAAGACATTCAATTTACATCATCACTAAATCATTTCAGTGACTTGGAAGAGGTTATCAAAGACGCATTTCAAATATCAATTGTTTGATATTATTTATTATTGCAAGTCAAAATCAATCTGTTCTCAATCTCAACTACTCAGTGTCTAAAAAAAAGCTGGAATTTCCCCTACTACAGGTACATGTAGTGGTGATATTAATGTACACACAGTCACACACACACAGTGTACATTAGAGCTGGATCCTGCTCATAAAATCTGAGGCTTGCGAGCGACCAGTCTTTCAGATATGAGTGTTACAAGTACTGAATCCGCTCATTGACCTTTGAACTAACTAGGGCCTACATGATGTAGGCCTGCTTCTTCACACACACACTCTCTCTCTCACACACACACAAACACATACACACTACTATACTTTAGGCCTACTACAATACTACCGCGGTTACTAACTCAAGGCCTACTACTACTACTTCTAATTACTAAAGTGAAAGTAGGCACAATACTACCTACCATACTGCCTCCCTCCACCAGACACTGACACTGCCTACTGTCTAGTCAACTACTAGATTCTACTACTCCTCTAACTCCTCTTCTTCTACTACTACTACTTAGAAAGCCTTGTGGGGGAGCAGGTGGTGGTTGACTGGTTGTCTCTTTTTGAAACGAGCAGACGAGCAGCAAAGCAAGACATAGATTTGCCAATTCCCCCAGCAGACGAGCAGTTCGGTTCGACTTGCTATTTGCCAATTCACAATTCAGTATTGTAGTATTAGGGTCTTCAGTATAATTCAGTATAGGGTCTTGCAAAACAAATCAGTGTTGGTGCTTGCACTCGGAAGTAAGGCCTGGGGCTTGCGCTAGCAAACACGATCCAGCTCTAGTGTACATGGACTTTGTTAACTCACTCCAACTTCAACATGATTACAACAAACACTTGTTACATAGAGGGGCTTCAGAAAAATAAATGGAATTTTAGTGCATGTGTATGCACCAGTAGAGATGGCAGGTATGATGCAATACTGCCATAACCATTCACACACAAAAAATTGATCATTTGTCTATTTCAGCCATATACGCTTTGCTAATACTAGAATTGTATAAATATAAATAGTGTATACACACATACAGTATGCTATTTATATTTATACAATTCTAACATAAAGAAATATTTTTCTTTTAAGTTATGGTAGTACTGCATGCAACCTGTGAGATATAGGCCAAGTGGCAGGATATTGCATGACCACTGTGAGGACAGTGTGAGTAACCAGCAAACTGAAACAAACAAACAGCTCCTCATAATACAGTCACAACAAACTAGATTGAGGACACTATTTACACAAACTCTATTCACAGTGTTCTTCTCTCTTAAACTAAAAGAGGAGAATTACTTACATTATGCAGGAATAAATGTCAAGTATTGAAACTCTCTTTTCACGTATAAGACAAAATGTGTGAACAGGGAGAAATGAAGAAAGTTTCTATGAGTACGAGCGGTATTTTTCTCTCAACACCAATGAATGAGTACTCACCATTTGAATGAACAAATATCTTCATAAAGCTTGTGATGACAGGTACAAAGTGAATGAGTATCAAATGGTACAATGGTATAGTGAAACAACCATTGACAGGATGGAAAAGCACAGTGATTGAGATTTTAAAATGGGAATGGTTATCTTGAGATTTGAGTTTGCGTGTGGACACCTCAGAGAGTTTGTAGATTTAGGCAGAACTACAACACGTTTAGAGATGGCTATAACTATGATGTAATAAGTGACCTCTTCTATGGGTCTGCTAGTTCTACATTTTGTTTAGGCAGAACTACAACACGTTTTGAGATGGCTATGATGTAATAAGTGACCTCTTCTATATTTATGGGTCTGATAGTTCTACATTTTGTTTAGGCAGAACTACAACACGTTAAGAGATGGCTATAATGTAATAAGTGACCTATTCTATATATATGGGTCTGCTAGTTCTATACCAGCCAACACCATAACAATATGAGGCTAATTGTGGTTTGTTGTAATTTGCTTTTTCATTACCAAAGTACCATTTTGAAGACATTTCCTGTGCATGATGCTTATACATGTACGTATAGCCCATTTAAATGAGAATTCATAAAATACCTCTGTATTATTAAAATAAGTAACTGTTTTTCTTTCTTGCATGGGAGAGAGATGCACAGTGCCTTCTGAACGTTTACATGTAATATTAGTAATAATAATGAATAATAATAATAGCCGATTTATATACCGCTTTTTCTCTTTGAGCTCAAAGAGCTTTACAGCTTTTTTTTGCATATTATGTTTAATTAATAACAATTTTGGACTGAGACCTAACATAATGAAAATCCTCCCTATGTGTTGCAATGTAGTTGTGCACTGTGTTTCCTTCCTGGTGGCTATTGGGTTCAGAGAAGGGAATCTACTGTTCTGCATTGATTGATGTTGTGTGAATGAGTGACGGACAGTGTCATTGTAAAGCGCTCAGAGCCGACTGAGGGAT
>JAUELK010006898.1:0-14305 GCA_031471215.1 Gastropteron pacificum | reverse complement strand
TATTCCCTGTCTCAGTAACTCTGTAAGTATCTGTATTCCCTGTCTCAATAACTCTGTAAGTATCTGTATTCCCTGTCTCAGTAACTCTGTAATTATCAGCTCTATTCCCTGTCTCAGTAACTCTGTAAGTATCTGTATTCCCTGTCTCAGTAACTCTGTAAGTATCAGCTCTATTCCCTGTCTCAGTAACTCTGTAAGTATCTGTATTCCCTGTCTCAATAACTCTGTAAGTATCTGTATTCCCTGTCTCAGTAACTCTGTAAGTATCTCTATTCCCTGTTTCAGAGACACCAGAGCCAAGAGCAGACCAGGGCCCCAGAGTTGATGTTCCTAGAATGTGTCGAGACTTGCCTAGGCCTGTGTGCAGACTTACTCACACACAACTGTGCACACAGGCTGCAAGACTTCATCTCTGAACTCACTCACAAGCTGATGCACGAACACACAGCAAGGTATGATAATAAGATGAATGATGATGATGATGGGTGATGGCGACAGTGATGTTGATAAGGAAGAGGGTAGTGCGATGATAAATATGGCAATGATAATGATGAGGATGATGATGATGACAGGAGGAGGAGAATCATAATGATGATAAGATGAGAACAATAATTATCATGATAGCTGTTGAGGATAAGGGTGATGGTAGTGTTTAATATGTTGTTAGCACATTAGTTACATGTAATAGTAAGAATTAAAACAAATACAAAAATAATACTGATTCAGGTGTTAAGACTCACTAACTAACTACAACGATTTAGATGAAGTAATTTTCTTTTGCCTCTTCAGGAGTGTCCGTGTGCGTATACTGGACATCTTACTCCAGAATGAGCGACAAGGCGACAGATCCAGTCTACCCAAACGTCAGACTTGTGACGCAGCCACACAGACTACTGGTTAGTTAATTATGTGCATTTTTTTTTTTTTCAGTTAAGTACTGGTCAATTAATTATGTTAAGTTTGAGGTTAGTTTTTTTTACACCCCTAAAGACACATTTTCTGTCATACAAGAGACAGGACCTTTGTTGTCTATTGACGCTCCTCTCTTATAGGACGGATAGATATAGCTATACAAACTGATCTCACAACCCATGGTCTGTCATCAACATGTATATGTGCATTTCAATTACGGATTAATATATATATACTGAACAGTAGATTACTTGGTGTAAATGGACAAGCTAAACCGACATGTTGAAATGTTTAGAAAACACTGTTGCATATATCCGTATGAAATTCAGCATAAACTTTTGCGTGGACATTGAACATTTTCTCTAGCAAAGCCTGACCAATGAAGGTGTGATTTGTTTAACGTATCATTTGTAAATCTATCTTGTCTTGCCTATGTTTACAAATTCATGTACAGACTTTCTATGTTGTCAACAGACCGCCTGGCTGTAAGTGTGCCCCCAGAGAAAGCAGAGAGCAGCATCATGTACTACAGACCCCCCAGAGGAAACTTCCAGGATAGAGCAAGCCCCTACATACCACATGTCTTTCCTTCAGATCACTGCTCAGATCAGATCCCTGGATTAGAAATTTACTCCGATCAAAACGCTTCCAACCCTTGCTCTGTGCAAATTCCTTCAGATACTGACTCTATCCCAATTCCTTCAGACTCTTGTTCAAACATTGTCAGTCAAAGCCATGAGGTGGAACATTATATCCACAGAGAATCTCCCTCTGTATTTACAACAGACCCAGCTGTAGCTACTAATGGTCAAACATCCAGTGGTCAAATGTACAGTGGTCAAATGTCCAGTGAACAAGAGCAAAGCTTGGCCCAGTCAGCCAAAGTGTCAACAGACCAAACTACCAGTAATGCTTCCACACCAAGTCCTCAAGTGAGCAGCAAGAAGAAAGGCTATCCTAAAGCACTGAGACAAATACCCAAACAGCTCATTGAGAAATACTTGAAAGACAATGAGGACCTTTCGTCGAACAAAATGAATGATAATGAAAGCAAAGCTGAGAAGGCTAATGTTGAGACAACTGCTCATAAAGGTTTAAAGGGTGTGATTCATCCACCCACGGAAAAAGATTCAATCGACCACGACCATTCGCCCATGCAGAAGACTAGTGAACGCTTAAACAGTTCTCTCACTGAAAAAGATTCAGTAAATCCCCAAAGTTTTTCACTCACTCAGAAGAATTCAGAAAACCAAAACCTCTTACAAACCATGACACCTAACAATACCACCCAACTACTAGAACAGAATTCTTTTCAAGACTCAGATAGCCTTGAACAATCCATCTCCAGTGAATCTGCACAAGATAACTCTACTCTGAAGCATTATTATTTAGATTCAGCTGAGACAGGGGAACATGATGATGGTTTTGATTCAGTGAAGGAAGCACTGGACAAAAACAATAGTATGGTAGATGAAGACTCTTTCACTCAAGCTGTTGGTATAATAAAGTATTCATCACTTCAGTTGAAGATCCTGAACCCAAACAGGGAGAGGGAGAACTGTGATATAACAGAGCCGTATGAGTTGGTGGGAAGGAGATCAGCTCAGAGGAGAGGAGATTCTTGCAGTCCTAGCCCTCGACATGCGAGTAGCAAAGAAACCTTCAGGTCTAGTCCTCCACATGCGAGTAGCAAAGAAACCTTCAGGTCTAGTCCAAGCCCAGCAAGTAAAAAAGATATCTCAATTTCTAGTCCTGGCTCAGCAAGTAAGGAAGAAACACTCAGCCCAAGACCTAGCAGACTTAGTGATAAAAACAACTTCAGTTCCAGTCAAAGTCAAGTAAATGAAACAAGTCAACAAATGAACATACACATAGATGAACATACAAGCCAACAAACTGACAAAGCAACAAGCCCACCAAAAGACACCCACAAGTCCAGTGAGAGGTATTCCCTTCTCAGTAAATGTGAACCTCTGTCACGTGATACTGGTGCAGGCTCAAACTTTGCCAAGTGGACCAAACTGTCCAGTCTACTGCCCGAGAGCAAGTTGGACTCCCTCAGAGGTGGGCTAGGACTGGACACGACGAGTTCTTCAGTCGACCCAGAGCTTAATCTGGCCTCACTCAAACTGGAAGACACAGGAAGTAGACTGGGAGACATAGGAAGTAGACTGGGAGACACAGGAAGTAGACTGGGAGACACAGGAAGTAGACTGGGAGACATGCAAAATCAGCCTGACAGATTCACGATGGACGCCAAAGACCTAGATAAAAGTGGGTCAGCTGAGAAGGAGACGTGGCACAAGCCCATCTGGACAAAGTCTTACTTCAAGAGTGCTCAGCCTGTAGATGACAGGCCAGCCAGTGAGACGGGCGGAGGGAAGAAGGGGAAGAAGAAGAAGACAAAGTTTGTTCCCCTGAATGTCTTTGAGCAGCAGTCATGGCCCAGTGAACAGTTCAGTGAGCCCACAGACAAGGTGTCAGTCGGTGGCAGGAAATATGGTAAAGATGAGTTTGGCTTCTCAGACTGTGAGGATTCAGATGATGATAATGTCATGAGTGACAAAAACCTACGACTCTACATGGAGCTTGAGAAGCAGGATGAGGAAAATTCACAGAAGCTGAGCGAGGGCACCATCATTCATCCTCCGTCCAAACTAGGCCTGACCTCAGGTCAAAGGTCACGGACGTCAATATTTGCTGACCTGCGCAGGCAGCAGGGGTCCAGTGGTCCTGTGAACAAGCCGTGGCAGCCTTCCAAGAGGTTTTGTACAAAATGTGGCAGTGACCAGCACATTGTCTATGATTGTCCTGAGGAAGGCAGCACCTACATGGGCTTTGGGGATGCCGTTTACTGAGGGAATCATTTACTGAACTTGTTGACTGAATGATGAGGAAGAAGATCCTGGGTTTGAATCCTTTTAAGGGTTTTAAGACATGGATCTTTCCAGCCCTGTCCTATCATAGACAAATGTTGTTATAAAGTGTTGTTAGGGGTGTCAAACCCCAACTAAAAAACCCTACTTAAGTGAAGAAGATATAGGAACATACCAAAGAGAAGAAATACACAAGGTTATATTTGTTTGTCTACATAATATGACTGAGTTTGGCTATGAAGATGAAGAAGAAACCTTATAAAAGATACATTTGCATATATGAAGCTTTGCATTACTTGATTCAGATTATAGCATGTTGGGGTATTTATGTCTTTCTTGTTCTAATTCTAAGTCAATATGTATAGTAGTTCCCAAAATGCTCATTTATTTATTATTGGCTAATACTGTATTGCACTTTCCAGAGCTCAGTGACTACCCGACTCAATGCTGTGTACAGTAAATTAGTGCCTGAACCAACAGAACCCATTCCAGTACCATCACCATCTCAGCCTTCTAGGAGTTTTTAGAATTAACTGTTCACTGTTCTCCCCAACACTCTGACAAAATCTTTCACTGTCCGTAGGATGGTGCCTTTTCAGTGTGGGGCTATAACATAACTATAATGAGAAAACATTTTTTTCCTAGGGCACATTTGTAATGATAATAATAATAAGTGTATTTATAACATGCACTTTCCCCACTGTGTGGGCTCAAGGCACACAATAGTACTATTACAACTACTACTACTACAAATACAATGGCATACAATGACATACACATCAAACTTACATTATGTTACACATTATTTGATGGTTATAGATTGTTACACTACATGACATGATGACCTTGGCATGTTACTTACTACATGACATTATGATGATGTATGCTTGTTTATGATGCCTCATGACTCCATTTATATTATTATGTTACATTATACTGTAACATGACGTTGTGTAGCTTGGTGAAACATTTCACTGGGAAACTAGTTAAAGACCTGTATCCAAGCCATCTCTGATAGTACACTTCACACTACTAGTTATGCATTGTCCATATCGTTTTGATGCATAATTTAACTGTTATTGATGCATTGTTAGACTGTTATTAATGTGCTTCAATACAGAGTTGTTGTGTTAATGAAACTCTTGTTAAGGTGCTACATATTCTATTAATGTGTTATTCAAACTGTTTTAATGTGTTTCCTTAACATTTTGTTCTTGCCATTTAAAATGTGATCCTAATTTGAGACTTACTCTTGCTGATGTTGGTTATTGAAACCATCCACGCAATATTAAAGTGCCTCAAGTCTTGTGAAAATGTCTTGGTGCAAGATAGTAATATATTGTTCATGAACTTTGGTTTCACATTTTTTCTTTTTGTCTTGACCTGTTCTTTTTTTGTTCTATTTTGTTCTTTTCACCAATTGTTATATTTCCTTATTTTAAAAATATATTTGTAAGCTTTCAACACTGAAAAGTAATCATACTGTAAGGTTTAGCCTACATGCAGTCAGATGTGATTTTTTTCATTTGACTTCACTTTCTGTGCTGTTTTCCAATACAAAATGTCCTGATTATGGCTACTACTGATCTTTTGGTCCACTCTTCTTAAAAAATGTTTCATTGCTGGACCATGGTAATTTTGAAATTTCCTTAATTCCCATCTTTTTCATGAGCTGGTACGTTCAGATTAGGGTCTAGGACTCATCAAAGCTTGAGTGCAAAACTCGGGCCCAGAGAAGTGAGAGTTGAACATTCAACAAATGGATCAGTATTACTCTGAAATCAGAAAGCAATTCTAGCACTAAGGTTGGAAGTTCTGGTCATGAATGTACATGTATTGTGTTATTGAGTCATGATACCCTCAATTATTATCTTTTTTGTCTCCTTTGTTTTGTTTAACACCATTGAAATTGAATAATTGAAATAAAATGAAAATAAAGAGAACAAGCTCTGCCCAATCTTTGTTGCTTCTGTTGTTGTATGTAACTATACATTTTTGTGAAGACATGTTTACCATGGTGCTTGCGCATCATGGATATTGGAGCTTTCTAAACATTCTGGACACTCAGATCAGTCTATGGTGGTAGGCCTACATGTTTTACATGATTATGAACTGGGACCCAAAAGCACAGACTTAGACTTGAGAACCTGCGGCCTAGAGGCCATTAATTGGTTCCAATATATTGCTGCAATGATAATGATGATGATGACAATAGATTATTTGAAGTGAGACCTCTTTGAAGTTTATAGTCCATTAGACCATGTGGTCTGGTACTAGTAGCCAAGCGGGTGATGTATCATCAGCCTCTTCAGTCAAAGTTAAAGGTCCCCAGTTAAAATCCTGGAAGATCCACTTGATTTTATCATTTTTCAAAGCACAGGGTAAGTGTGTCCTTGAAAAAAAAATCGAACAAATACACTCTCCAATAGCCAAAATGAATCTCACGATACTCAGGAATTAAGTTGTTTCCTTATCAAGGACAGTAAAAGGTCCGGTTACTTCGGCTAGTGTATTGACTATTCTTACATGTAGTAGTGTACAATTTAGTGTACTCTCAGGAGTCTGTTTCAGAAACAAATTAGCTGCATTGTTGAACCTTCTGTGTAAATGTAAATAAAAACTGTCTGGTTTACATAATGCATAATCTCTCGCTTAATTAACGCCCTTCACAATGTATGAGTACGTCGACAGACGTTGGTGGAGAGGAGAGCTATAAATAAAGTATTTTTTATCTAGGAAGCAAGATGGAGATGTATAGATCCCAACTGAAGACATACAACTTAATAATTTCCAAAGAACAAGATCGCAGGGATTGACTTTGATTATACCAAGATCCAGAACTAACACACTTTTATATTATTTCCATCCCTCTGCTATTACTATTAGACTTTGGAACAGTATGCCAAATTAATTTAAAAGCACTACAGATGCCAACCTCTTAAAGAATAAACTCAGGTCTGTGACCTTTAGAATTACATGTAACTACATGTATGATGAGCAAATTCAGGGCCAACCACTAGAAAGAAGAAGGCCGCAGGCAAACTACTTACCTTTTTCTTTGTGTGTGTGTGTATATGAACATAACAATAACATGCACCAGTTAAACAAATTATGAATTAAAAATCATGCTTTTACATCTGGTTTGTGCATTTTGCATTTTTTAAAAATCCTCAAAGGAGTGGATGGATCACAAAACATTGGAATCCGTGAGAAAGAAGCACAGATTCTTCAGACGATGGCAGCAAACAAGAGAAAAAGATGACTAGACAGCAAGGAACAAAGCCAGCAGAGAATGCAGAAAGGCAAAGAGACGCCTGGAAGCCACAGTTAGGTAGCCGCTGAAGCTAAGAAGAATCCCAAAGTGTTCTGGTCATATGTGAAGAGCAAAACGACGACTCGATCCGGGATTGGAGACCTGAAAAGGGAAGATGGCAGTAAAACAACATCAGATCAAGAAAAAGCAGAGCTGCTGAATGATTTCTTCCACAGCGTTTTCACTCATGAGGATGATGGCCCCCTCCCCGACCCACCAACTACTGAGTACAGTAAGACTCTGGAGGACTTTGACTTTGAAATTTCAGAAGAGAAAGTACTGAAACTGCTTCAGATCCTAAAGACAAACTTCTTCTTCTTCTTTTGTTCACGTCTAAAGACAAACAAAGCTACAGGTCCAGACGGCATCAACCCCCTCATTCTGTCAAAGACTGCTGACATATTGGCCCACCCAGTTACACTACTTTTCCGCAAATCTCTTGACGATGGACAAAGTACCACAGGATTGGAGAATAGCAACCGTTTCGACTATCTTCAAAAAGGGAAGCCGCCTACAACCTTGTAACTACAGGCTTGCATACTCTGTAAAGTGATGGAAAAACTCATCAGAGAAAATATCACCATGCACCTAGATGAAAACCAACTCATCAGCAAGCACCAGCACGGATTCGTGCATGGGAGATCCTGTGTCACGCAACTGTTGGATGTTATGGATGCCTGGACAGAGATTCTTGATGCAGGAGGCATCGTCGACATTATACATGTATATGGACTTCATGAAGGCATTTGATTCTGTGCCCCACCGACGCCTCCTGATGAAGCTTGCAGCGTATGGCATCAGATGCAAGGTCCTCGACTGGACCCAGGCATTCTTGACAGACAGGCAGCAGAGTGTAGTAGTGAATGGAGAAAAATCACAATCAGCGCCAGTTACGAGCGGGATTCCACAGGGGAGTGTCGTTGGCCCGATGTTATTTGTCGTCTACACCAACGACTTGGCAAATAGCTGCGCCAGTGAGGTGAAACTGTTTGCAGTTGCAGACGACACAAAGTTGTATACCCGCAGTGACATCCTTGGGGCCACGACTGCCTTGTAAGCTGACCTCCACAAACTCCAGCAGTGGTCACAGGATTGGCTACTTCGATTTCACCCGCAAAAGTGTAGTCTAAGTGTCATGAAACTCGGCAGCAAAAGTCAGAGGTGGAATACACAATGCAAGATGCAACACAAGGCACACCAGTATTGGAGGAGCATAAACATAAGAAAGACCTTGGCGTCCATGTCGACAACAAGTTATGCTTCAAGGAACATGTAGCAAAAAGTACTGCAAAGGCCAGCAAATTGTCGGCATCATCCGGCGCACTTTTGACTACCTTAGCATCGACGACCCCTTTGTACAACTGATACGAGCCTTGTGCGTCCTATCCTGGAATACGGCCACTATGACGTGGCAACCGCACCATAAAACCCTCTGTAGTGAAGTGGAGGACGTGCAATGTCGAGCAACCAAGCTATTGGCACCACTGAAAGACAAGCCGTACCCTGAGAGGCTGGTGATCCTGGGACATAGACTTTGTCCTGGGACTACCTACTCTTGAACATCGCAGAAACAGATCGATCTCTACAAATTCATACACGCGATCTACGACTCTGAACGGCCGAAGTTCGAGACCACAAACGACCGTGTAACAAGAGGAAACAGTCTCAGGATCAACAAAAAACGCTGTAGACTGGATATTCGCAGAGGAACGTTCTCTCAGCAGAGGGTGGTCAACATGAGGAACAACCTCCCGGAGTTGGTGGTCAGAGCACCGTCCATGAACAGATTCAAAGACTCGACGCTCACTGGAAGAATTTGGCGAGTGTTCACACTCCAACTTGCCTGAACTAAGAATGACAATGACAACATTACTTTTAACTTTGCCACAAGTATCAGTGCCACGCATGCCACAAAGAAGTGAAAATTCGGAATGATGAACTGGCCCACAAGGGCCTCAACCATCTATATGTCAAAGTCAATGTCAAAGGCATAACATTTACAGACTGAGTCACATTGCGCGATTGCAAAAGGCATCTGTATATGACGCTGCAGTCATAATTTGAAGAAGAAGGAGACCTTTCACATTCAATTGCACTTCTCAATTAATTTAAAAGTATAATTTAAAAAAATAATGATAGGCCCAGTAATGTTATTAAATTATATATATTAGGTAGATAGCCTACCGATACTTGACTAGACGAAGTTGTACGAGTCTTAGAGAGCGAAGCAAAAGAAAGTACAAGAAAGCGTCATACGACTTGACTGACTCTTGACTGTGTTTCAAAATGGCGGACGTTTTACAAGTTACCAGAGAAGATGAGGAAGATTTTGAGATTGACGAAGAAGGAGATCGTAAGTACACACTATTCACATTACAAACTCAACATGTAGGCGAGATCTAAGGTAGTTTTTTGTCCAAACTACTAGATGTAGTAAACATCAGAAAGGGTTTATTTTAGTTCCCCCAGTTATCGATAGTCAACGTCGCTTTGTACTTTGTTGTTGTATTGTTGTGACTGCCTGGGTCGCCGGCTTCTTCGGCTATTGACTATTGTTTTCGGCGCCGGTAGAATGTTACGTTTGATAATATGAGACTGTCCTATAGGGACACAGCAAGCATTCCGCCTAACTACTCACTGCTACTAGATCTAGATCTACAGTTACAGGATGTGAATTGAATAAGCCTACTCCTACTCACTTCACTCTCCTAGATTTTTTATCTCCTGACTTTTGGTTTGTTGGGGGAAAGAAACTTAATTTAATTCTGTCACAGCGGTGGGTAGCAGTAGCGAGCAGACTGTATGTAATTATTAGATCTAGATGTTTATACCATTCATTGTTTCAACGACCTTACATGTTTTTTTTCTTTCCAGAGGGCCTGCAGAAATTGAAGGAGAAAGCAAAGAGAAGAAAGGGCAGGGGCTTTGGGGGAGGTGAGTCTGTCTTCAGCTTACTATGTTTGTTCTTCAAGCCGCTTGGTGGCCGAATCGCTAAAACGTTGGGTTAACGAGTTTGGTCTCCAAATGGGCGACCAGAGTTTGAATCCTGATATGGGCATTCTGAACATGCGTCGCATGGCTGTCCACTCCGTCCTATCGGACAAATAATTAAAGTAAAGTAGATTAGATGTCAATTGTCATTAATTTTGTTTTGTTTTTGTTAACATTCAACAATACAATGCTGTCTTCTTGCTCCCATTGTAACTGAAACACACAATATCGCTTACAAACAAACATTCAAACGCATGTTACAATATGTTCCTAATTATCAGATATTTAAAGTTTTAAGGAAGTATTAAATATCTGATTCTTATGAATATGATAAACAGTGACTTGGTATGATAACATATTTAAAATTTATTTGTGCCCTATAGCCTAATCACATGGTGCACAGTGTATCTTTCTGCCTTACACTTACAGATGTACACAGCATCAATATTTTCATGTGTTAGAGTGAGTGAGAAACCAGCAAGAAAGATGTTGCAAGGCATATATATATGAGTATGAGTAGATCTCTAGATTACAATTGACATTAGCTGTTTGCCATGAGTGTGAAATGTTCTATCATTGTGAATAAAATAAAGACCATGCTAAATATTCTATTAAAAAAAAGCAAAGATAACTCATCCTTTCATGTTTTATCTGCCAGAGGGTGCCACTCGCAGTGGTGTGGACAAGTATGAAGCCATGGATGTGGAAGGATCGGACTCTGGGGATGGTCCAGGACCTCAGAGATGTGAGTTCAGTTTTGTACACATGAACATAATAAATTAACAAATAATACTTTCCATCTTTTCCCTTTACTGAGCTATCCAGGGTAAGTGCATGCTTTCCCAAAAAAAATACATTCACATGTTTTTAAATGCTGCCCCTGATAATTGTGTAATTTCATTAATCTCCACCTTTTTTCATGAAGTGGGAACTTCAGATTAGTGTCTTGGAACATATGGAGTGGCAGTTTGAATTGGACCAGATATTTAGGCTACAAATTTGGGTGGTTGGGGATAGAGATACCACAACATCGCTCTTGTATATGTATACACAATATATGGACGTTATTACATGTGTGGGTGGTTTCATTCAACATGAAGAAATCAAAGACTTCTTCATATACATTCTTGTATTGTTAGTATGCTAATGTACTAACACATTCTACAATTGTGTCTTCTGTTAATAATGTGTTCTGTCATAAGAATGTTTTGTAAAGCGGTTTTAGAGCCAACTGAGATAATGATAAATGTTTTGTAGAAGTACTCTTTATTAATTAACACTTTAATTCCTATGAGTAAAACTGCTAGTGACATCAATGTTATGTCTGTGTGTGTGTCCTCAGCTGTAGAAGGCTGGATTCTGTTTGTGACTGGTGTGCATGAGGAGGCTCAAGAGGATGACATTCAGGACAAGTTTGGAGAGTATGGAGAAATCAAAAACCTACATCTGAACCTGGACAGACGCACTGGGTTCCTCAAGGTAACCTTTCCCCCCCTTGTTATTGTTTTATGGTGTATTTGTTCTGGATACTGTATAGAAATTGTTGTCTTTCTTGATTTGTTTGTAGGCATACGAGTGACTTCTGATTGATTATTCTAGCTGCTTTTTTACACACATGCATTGTATGTTAATCTTGTAGAATCTTTGTGTTGATTTTGTGTCCATTATATACGAGTTATTGTATTTGTGGACTTTGTTGTTGTGTTCTTTCTCTTTGTGTAATGTTATTAATTACGCCTCAGTATTTTAGGATCAAGACAATCAGAATTATACATTATTGGTAGGCTCAACCCAATACTTTTTTTTAAATGCAAGTCAATTATTTTTCTTTCTTTACTCATTTTGTTTCAAGGATATGAATATTAACAATTTAGCACACCCTTACAAACAGTATCCATTTCTTGTACCTATGTAAATGTATGGTATAATTTCTCATTTTAAAGCTTATTTCTACCTGCTATTACCTCCTCAGGGTTATGCCCTTGTGGAGTTTGAGACATTCAAGGAGGCTGAGGGGGCCATGGATGGTTTGAATGGAACAGAAATCTTAGAGCAGAAAATCAGTGTGGACTGGGCCTTTGTCAGAGGACCTCAGAAAGACAGGTGTGTAATTGGAATAACAGAATATGTGTACTGTATTGTTGTAGAGTGAGAGAATGTGCCATATCAATTTAGTAATTATCTTATCATGAATATAGCAGCTTCATTGATGAATCAATGTAATAGGTATTGTGAGAAATATGAGGGTAGTGAGAATGTTACAATGGCTTAGACTTAAATGTTAATGTGGCTGCCTCCCATCTCATATGCCTGGTATTCAAATCCCAGCTGTTGTTGATTATATTTTTTTGGAATGTTTTATCAGTCTACACCAGGTGGAAAAATCAAGATCAGATTTGTTCTTTTTCATCTCAATGTTAACCTTTTATTCCTGTCTACAGTCCAGAAATACTGTATGGCATTACGCTTAAGGTGCTTTGGCTTTAGAAGAAAAACAAAGCATTTTTTGTGTCAAGTCATTGTTACTTCACATGTGATGAACCAATACAGTGCAGCCCGGTTATATCGACATCGTCGGGACCGGGACAAAATGTCGATATAACTGAATGTCGACGTACATCAAGGGAAGCAACCAAATTTGTTAATAACACCCAAGGTCGTTAATTAATGGGTTCTCCCCCTTTCATAAATTACGAACGTCGTTGCTTTTAAGGGGATCCGCAGTGCTCAGGCCAGTCAAATACGAGTAGTTTCGGTAAAAATGTCAATATCGTTTTTTTTTCAATAGTCCTAAGGAAAACCATCTCACAAATCCATTTTTGTTGGTTTCAAACCCCAAAAATGCCTCTTATACATCGTAAATGAACCATCAATGAGAGGAAGGGAGGCAAAACTCAAAAGGAAAGTCGAAAAAATGCGTAAAAAGCTCAGAGTTCGGCCGTTTCACAACCATACTTCTCCGTTACGGCCCATAGTAATGTTTGGTATCGTCAGAAAGCTTAGAACGTGCATTATCCGATTATGCTACTTTTGATTACGTACCAAAATAACTAGGGACTCCATGTAGGCATGTTTGGGTCTCCCGTTTATGCGTTATGGGGTCAGATTGGCCGAAATGTACACGTGACTGGCGCGCCCACGCTACGCGACATTTCATTGGCCGGCTTCCTACAATTTAGGGGATTCCCCTCGAGTTGTTTACAACTATGGCGGCGGCCGTCAGCTGCTTGTTGAAACAATTTTGATATTTTGAAAATTGAATAGTGTCTTCGGCCGCAGCGGGAGCTATGCCCAATTTTTTTGCCTTTCAAAATTAAATGGCTTCGGACGCAGCGGTGAAATTTCAACAAATTGATCCCTGCATATCTACTCTTGAGCCAACTGAACCATTTCTGTTACCTTCAGTTCTGTATGGTCGATGATTGAGTCAACCAACTCCGATGTTGACTACATTTTTTTTTTCCATTTATAAACAAAAATTTTGTATGGGTGTGGGTTGTATTCTCTGCCTAAAAACTTGTCAAACCACATAGGCTCACATGATGTTAACGTTGGATAATATGTATGGTTTTGGGCAAGAAATAGATATTTTGGCTCGTGTATAAATATAAATGTATGAAAACGTTTTTGAGTTTTTCTCAAAACTCCCTTTTCGTTAAATTTTCTCCACTATTTTCAGTGGATCTCAGTAAATTACTGTCAGAATGTCTTTATTTTTGTACACAGTATTCTATGAATGTTTTTCCACTTATCTGTTTTATATTTTGAGATATTCAACTTTTTCTTGCTAGCTGGGCAAAAATATCGGATATTTTGAGCTTACCCCACGTTAGTGCTCAATAAAATGAAAACTGTTTGTGTGAAAAATGAAATCTGTCTTTGTAAGGTGTTAGAGGATGGCCTTAGCTGTGCAATTGCCAAATATGAAGTCTGTATCTCGAATGGTTATTCAGATATATGAAAAATAAAAATACATGTAAAAACGCTGATTCAGCGCTTCATTATTGGCGTCACGGGAGGGTTAAAGAAACAATTTTTTTTTTGGATCTTGCAGTGGCTTTCACTTTAGCTATACAAAGACACTGATGTAAAAAAATAGAAGAAAAGTAACAATATGGTGAAATTGGCCTCTAGCATGGGGGGGGGGGGGGGGGGGGGGGGGGGGGGGGGGGGGGGGGGGGGGGGGGGGGGGGGGGGGGGCGGGGGGGGGGGG
>JAUELK010006788.1:0-14307 GCA_031471215.1 Gastropteron pacificum | reverse complement strand
TTGTAAAGAATTGTTTCTTGTTTGAATAATAATTAATAAGATGGTTTTACGCCGACCACCGATCCAGTGAAAAAGTTCAGTAAAATGTTTCTTGGGCAGTTGGCATCACTGGTTTGTGATTTAAGCAGTATATGTTTCTAAACACTATACATTTCTGTGAAGTAACATTGAATTTTTGTTCTTCAGCCATCCCTTGTTGGTAATGGAGAAAGTAACGGGGAGACAACAAAGTCCCACAAGCCTGGCTCTGGTGTATGGGCTGAGGAACGGAAAGCGTTAGGTATGTTTTGTGTCAGGAGAATAGGGACCCTTTTTTGAAATTGTTTTCTCACACGACCTGTAAGAATTTCTTAAAAGACTTCATACAATTTGGATATTAACAATAATAATAATAGGTAGCATTTATTTAGTGCTTTCCACGCTTCTACAGCAAGCTCAGATCGTTGGGTGGATATATTTTTTTGTTTCCTGTTAGCCTGTTATAAGAAACGACACTTTTTAACCCAAGATGCCATTTTTATGTGTGTCTCACAATGTTCCTTGCCCTGTCTGTCTTCCAGATTCCACACCCAAATCAAACAGGAATGAGGAATCTGCTGATTTGTTAAAGAACACTTCACCAGGGATTTACAAGGCTCTAATTCCCAGCAAGGTAACTTGTTAAACTTTCAAACAGCAAACCTCCCTTCTTTTAAGAAGATGCTATGGTGATTCTATCAAACACTCTTTACGTTTAAGTGGCCTGATAGACTTATAAAGCTGTAGCAACCTTGTTCTGCAACTTGAGATCTGGGTTTTTTTTAAACTGGCCTTCTGTTCCAGCATTGTAGTTTTTCAGTTGATAGTGCTCATATTGATACATCAACTCAACTTCATTATTATAGTCACGATTTAAAACTAAACCAGGTGAATGTCACATCATTTTGTGTAGCCCTGAATTCTGAACAGACTGAACTAGTGTGTGAAAGAGTCCGCTAAGTTGACCACAGCACATGGACAAAAGGATTTTGAATTATTTATATATTTCCTCTATTACTGGTCAAACACAGTACTGAATTCTATCCCCTGGTTATTTTCTATCTGGCTTATATGCTCTTGCATAAGGCACTAATCTTTTTATCACGACATTTGTTTTCAAGTTTTTTGTTATGTTTGCATAGTTACGTTGATAATGAAGCTTGTATAAATCACTATTAGAAAAGGTTGGTCTGTTTAAAAGAAATGTTTCTTTGCTCATACAAGACTGTGATCTCCTCAGAATGTGTCCAAAAAGCCAGTTCGGGACAACAATGTGAGGATGAATGGAAACACAAGGGACTCCTCTCCTCTCAGCCCGTCCTCCAATAAGGCTAGCCAGAAAGAGGTGAGTGTAATGACAAACAGGCTTTGTGTAATACAGTGGTCTCCGCCTAAGAACCCGCCTCTCGGGAGCAGAGAAAAACGGGTTCTTAGGTAGGTGGAACGGGTTCTTAGATGTTTTAAGGAGGAGAACCGTAAAATGTGCAGTATTGTCAAATTGTTTTTATGTAAATTCTGGTGACTGACCAGATCTTCACCATTCTGATTGGCTGAGAGACGCCATCTGGTGACCTGACCACTCCAGTCGCATTGCGTCATTGAGTGAAATTCACCCACCGTGGCGATCACCATGCACCCACCCAGTCATAAAACTGCCCATATGGTAGATCTCTCTGCCCTTCCTTCTTGTCTGTTCCTGCTTCACGATACCCGGACATCTGGGTCTCGACTCTCGCCTGTTGCTCCTGTGTTAGGGCGGGGCGTATTTGCAACAGTCTTGATCGGGTTGTATTCTTCAGTGAAGATCTTTCACAGTCTATAGTCCAGTACCCATTTTACACCTGGGTGTGAGAAAGTCGTGACGAAGTACTTTTCTGAGAGTACACCTGGTGTTGGAAAAGAAATCACTCTCAGATCCAAGTCAAGTTGGCACGCCCAGGATTCGAACCCCTTTGACCACCAGATCACTATACTTTGTCATAGAAGTATGCGATTGATCTAGAGAGTCTATGAGTATAGAAGTAAGTTCCTTACTGCTTGTCTCTCAGCAAGCGCCTCTGCGGGACGTTGTTTCTAAGATTATCTTGCCATGCTTCAGTCTCCTTGCCGTATATAATGTTATGAAAATAAAACAAGTCAGCTTAATTGTTGAGTCTTTGAGAAAGGGTCCGTAGTGTGTCTCAATAGTGTCGACAATGTAACTAATACTCTTCCTTTGTTTGCATAGGGTACTCGCCAGAGTCCCACACCTGATCTGGCTATTGTGACACAGCCAAAGAAACTGGGAGACAAGAAGAGTGAGTTCCTCAGGGCACTGCGCAATGACAGCTCAATACGCAATGGAGATGCATATCAGGACCAGAATCAAAATGCCATTGAAAAGAAACAGGTGAGACATATTCTATTCTTTTTAATTTTAATGCGGTAATCTCTCCTTAGTCTTCTTCCAATCCATCAGCCTCAATTATATAAACTCTTGAATGTTGTCCCCATGCCATGATTTAGAGGGATAATTCTGTCCACTAAGAGACAATCTTGAATGAAAGTATGAAGGGTATGAAGTGAAAGAATTTACCTCAGTTTGGTAGTGATGGCTATCTGTGGTTTGATCAAGGAGGCCAATTGCTTATCCTGAAACTCTTTTCATGTGGTTAGTATTTTTTGTGCTTTGATAAATTTCACTTTTTTTCTTCTTTTCCGCCAATCCTTGTTTTTTTTCTTGAAAAGAAGTGAGTTGCTATCTAAATTACTTCTGGTCCGGAGGGGTCTTATGACTGCATTGCACAATTGCATGAACAAGGGGCCAATTTGAAGGCCCTCTATCTAGTCTCAGGTTGCAGAGCTAGACTGCCATGGCTCTGTGGGTCTATCAGACCACTTGAGTGAATAACTTGTGCCTGATCGCAACAACAACAACTATCTAAATTACTTGATGTCCTTAGATGACGGGTGAGAGCCCCATGATTGAGGATCTGGACAACTACGCCCATCTGAACGGCCACCACTCTGACCAGGACAACAATGTGACTGTCAACGGCCAGGGGGAGAAGAAGGGGGAGGCCACTGTCAATGGGGACGCCAGGATTAATGGAGAGATGCTCATCAATGAGGTGGATCATATCAGTCTGTGTGGAGAGGATGAGGAGAAACGGTAAGCAATAGTTTGCAAGATGTCTATTTTGTGTAAAATAGTTGTTCTCAAATAAAGACCCTCCTGTGTTCTCGATGAATTCAGGGGCGTAGCTTTTTTTTTAGTAGTGAAGTTCCGTTCTCTTAGACTTCTCAACATACATGTTGTATTTTTCTTTTCTTTGATGTTCTGTCTTGCAAATTCTTTATATCCTGAATAGCTTTACAATGGTTGGTTAAAGGGGTCAGGTAGGCCTACAAGAGACTTGGTTGTGGAATAGCAAGATAGCTACCTCCTCTGCACGGCATTGCGCTATGTTGATGATATCCATTTAATTTACAGATGATTGCATTCTTTCCTCAGATTACTTTTATCAATGGGATGGGATGAAGAGGATAGCACAGAATACGTCATCACTGATGATGAAATCAGGGAATTCCAAGAAGTAAGTTGTGTAGATAGGATGACCATCTTTTCTTTTATCGTTTTAGTAGTGTATCGTAAAGCTTTAAGAAGCCAGGGTGTACTTTTATCTAAAGTTTTGCACAATTTGTGACCTTACTGGATACTCAATTATTATTACTATTGGAATTCCGTATAGATTTGTACAAGTATAATGGAGTCTTCAAACTTCTTTCTCTGTAAGTAAGAATGACATAGTTTCATATTCTTTTCTTACATTGTTGAATTTGTTCAATTTTTGCTCTGTACAAATCAGGGTTGCCAAGTCTTCAGTATTTAGCCGTTATTCCGTTTTTTCAGGATCCTGTCAGTTTAATTTAATGTAAAGAGCTGTGCATATAGCTGCTATTCTATCACTCTTACATTACTTTCAGCCAAGAAACATGTTGAGTAACATTTCTTTTCATGTTTGCTTCTCCAGCGCTACAATGCACAAAAAACGACTGGTCTGAGCTCCCCCCTTGGCACAGCCCTCAGCAAGAAGCTGGATAATCATTTGGCCGGCACCAATGGGATAAGCCATCGTGCAAGGGAAGAGAACAACAAACCATTGTGATACATAGAGCACCCATTCATCCTTTGTACAGCGAGAACATCATGATCTAAATGGAATGAAGGCGCGGAAGATTGTCAAATTGTTTTTGTGAATTCCAAGTACACAATGCTTTATCCTACACGGAGGTGGAGGAGAAGGAAATGATAAGTGTAGTGGTCGAATGTCCCAACCACTGTCATGGCGGATTCTTCCAAGCAAGACTACAAGGACCAACAAGTGCCAGTATGAACTGTGAATGGCTTTCTTTTGTTAAACAATTTTATTCCTTTTGTTGGTTAATAATATACCTTTTTTTTTCCCTCTCATTTTTTGATTTTCTGTCTCAAGAACTGACTCAAGTTGTGTTTTAAATTTTGTCTGCACCTTTACGGGGGTGAGTGTTTGCCGTTGGCCTCCTTGCAAAACAATGTACTAGACTGGAGTGGTTTGAGCTTGTGTTGTGTGGTGGTCGTGCCAATGCTCTTATAGCTAGGAGAAGCTCTCTACACTAGTGTGCTTGATTCTCTCATCTACTGTATGCACACAATGAGACACTGATGAAGATATACGCAAATTCAGACAATTTCATGTGGAGTTTGCTTACACAATTTCTCACATCTCATCATCTTGGCAGCATTCATCACCTTCTTTCCGGAGGAGGAACAGACATCAGTTTTCCATGCGATTATCTAATATGTGCTGCAAAGAGATCGTTTTTCATCAGAAATCATAAATTCGAAAAAGAACTTGTACATTTCTCCATCATTTTTGTTTTGTTCCTTCATGACTGATGAGGCTGCATCACTGTCAATCATCTCAACAAAGGATTTTCAACCATTTTCAAATTTGTTGGTTGAAAGTGACAATATTGTGCGCCGCCATTTCATAGGAGACTGTTGCTTCACGAGTAGATGGGTTTGAACCATATCTTCTCAAACAGTGTCCTGATGAAAGCATGGTGTAGTCTTCATTTCACTTGTTGCTTTAGAACAGTGCAAGTCAGTGTGCTAGCAAAAGAGACATTCATTCCAGTAGCCAAATCTTTCTTTGATCATTTTATGTTAAGAGTTGCAACATTTTTTTTGCATTTAAAATAAATAAAGACATATATAATGACATACAGATGGACATCATTTCATTTCTCCAGTTTTCCCTTTGTTCCCCATGTGGTGGAGGAGAGATTCGCTTAAGAAACAATATTCATGAAGAGCAAATAGTGTTTTAGTTGTACTCAAACAGCATTGCTTTGCTCTTTGTCTTGTAATGATGTTTATGCTTTTGTACATCACTTCATTAACATTGTTCCATTTTTTTAAACGACTGGAGTTGGTCCTGTTTTACCTACAAGATAACTTACTGATTCATGTGCATAGTAATTACGACGATTTGGTGACTGTAGTTCTGACAATGATGTTGTATAGTCTGATAGAAAGCATGGCATCATTTGGCAGAATATAGCCATGTCTGATTAGTACTTGTTGACAAGTTCTTTTGGTATGAACAAAACAGGTATTACCGTACCAGAATGATTTTATCCTAGTATTGAGTAATTTGGGCAGCAAATTTCACCCCAATTCAGCTTGTTGCATCTAGCATAATTCCTGACATAAAAGGGTTATTTATAAGTATGACTGCTCTATCAAGACTTGAGTGTGAGTTGCAGTAGATCTTATTAAACTTCTAAAAAAAAAAGGTCTTTGTCATGCCCAAGTGAATGATCTCAAATTTTCTGGTCAAAGTGAAGTTTCTGTTCATTTCATTGTTCATCTAATCAAACAGGCACATATATGCGTTCCCCCTGTTTTGTTTTTTTTCCTTTAAATTTTATTTCTTCTTTTGTGTCATTTGGGATATGTTCTGACTGTTCGCTTTCAAAATGATGAGTGGATCTAAACAACAAGTTTACTCTTTTACTATAGGTTGGTGCAGATTATGTAATTTGTTCATTTTATGTCATATCTGTATGAAGCAACATTTTGGTATTCAGCTTTGTTTTTAGATTCTATTAGCTGGTTATGTATTATGTATAATTCCTCTTTTTGTCTTTTGTGTTAATTTCACCCCTTTCAAGTACCATCAATATTGGCGCCCAAGCTCATGGAAATAGGGCACAACATTTTCTGTAGGGCAAGGGCACATACTTCTTCTTCTGCTAATCCAGCGATTGTTGAGCCCTTGCTCTTTGATCCAATGCCATGTAGTAGTATTTTGACATATTGCAGAAAGCAACATTTTAGAGGTTAATGAATCCACATCTACTACTGGTCAATAGAACCCTGATTTGTCTTGAAGCTTTGCAGTCTCGATAGTGTTAACCAATTTGTTTTCATGCCTCTGTAATAAGAATTTCTTGTACAGTTGAACAAGGACATGAAGTTTTTATTCAAAAGACAAATAGGAGGGTAAAAGACCAAAACAAAATTGTGGCGGTAGTTTCCATTGGGCTAGCTAGCTATTTGACTTTGTCCTTTTGTGCCCTCTTACCTTTGACCATCACTTTCCAGTTCTAGGACATAGAATTAGAAGATCATTTTTTAGTATAAACAGAAAAAGGTTTTTCCATGGTAAAGAAGAAAGCTAAAGATTTAAAACACCATTCTCTTATCCCACCATTGATATTTGTTTCCCTCTCAATATTTTTTTTAGTCTTCCACTGAAGATATTTTGTTGACCACTATCACTCAAATTGTTCTAAGAGCACCAAATTAACTTTATTTCTTTTTGTTGTTGTGCGTCCTAATTGACGTTTTGAAAGTGATGTGTCTTCCTTGAACTATGTACTTGTGAGCTGAACAAAGACATTGTATAAAAGTAATAATAAGAAGAAATAGGGGAAAGGGTCTTATCTAGTACCAAGCAAGCCATTGCCCGATCAGTTGTGCTAGAGAGGGTTTTTGTCTAGTATTGGTTATATTAGCTATGAACATGTGCTCATGGTAACTTTGTGAACCCACTCAGAGCTGTTCTACTTGTAGATTTTATATCATAAGCACTCTGTACTTTTAGTGAGAGAGAAGTAATACTTTCATGTTTTCCTTTGTCACATGTCTATGAAAGCTTATAACTGCTATGTTTTTACTATATATTATACAGTTATGTGTTGTTTTGTTTTGAGGGTTAGGTGGAGCGCTTTCAATTTCTGAAGTAGTACTTTATGACTTTATCCATTCTTTATGGGTGTAGTGAGAATGAATTCATATGGAAGGTACGTGTACAGATATCTGAGACCAGTAAACTCCTGAGGTGGCAGCTGCAGATTAATATTGCTTTATCAAAGTTCTCATATATCCTGTACAAGGAGAGATGAACATTTCTTAGTGTGTGCCCGAGCTTTTTCATTATCACCAATATTATCATGTCATACCAAATTGAAGCGTTTGTCACAATGGTTTGAAAGTACAGACTATGATATAAATAAGATATAAATAGTTAAAGAAAAAGAAAACATATATATATTTTTCTTTTGCTTGTTGTGATTAGTTCTTTCAGTTATTATATTATATTTTGGGGGTTTACATATTATAGCTTAAGTACAATCTATGTGTACAGGTTACAGAGCAAATTATTTTCATGATCATGTTACGAAGGCAAACCCTTTATCCCCTACAAACTGATTCATTCTATTTTTTCATGCACATGTCTTGCACATCGCAGACATTGATCAGCCTTGTTGTTCAAATCAATTCTAGATCACCTCACCTCATTTTGTTACATAAAATGGGTGGAATCGCACCCGCATGGGGTGGCTTGCTAAAACTACAGGGTCCAGATTGCAAAGCCCTTCTCCAATCAGTCCACACGATTTTTTGATCTGTCAATGTTTCTATTTACACAGAATTTTGAATCAAAACAGATTTGTGATTCTGTTTGTTGCAATATTACAGGATTGTTATCTCGGATGCCTTTATAGAAATCTATTGCATTGATGTATTAATTTGTGAGTGGAAGACAAGACATTCTAACTGAGAACAATGACACAAAATTACTACTACTACAGTACAAGTATGATTTCTTCTCTCCAATGTTGCAAGTTCCAGACAGTATTCATTTGTAATTGATTAATTTGTTCTCTGTTACAATACAAATTCCCTCGTGAAAGTTGGCAACTGTTGGTTATATGTTTGTAGAGGTAGAATTTGATGAACTATTAATACAACAAATTACAATGACACGTTATACCATCCATCACTTCACCTAAGGGAGAGAGTGAGAGGTGGACGGAGGACGACTTTGTGTGCCAAGCTTGAAGAACCTTTTTTTTTTTATACAGGAGAGTCCGTTGACACTTTCAATCTTTCAATAATTTCCACTGTGTATGATGATGATTGAGGGCTTTGGCTTTTTGCTTGTTCCTCCCCTTTGGCCATATCAGGCGAACCTTTGTTGTGACACATTGTTAACCCCCTTTGATTGCTCTCCAAGGGTGCCATGCCCCTCCCATCCCCGCCCCCCTTTCCTGTTGTCGACTGTGAAGGCGGCCATGACATTGGTTGATCTACTATAGCATTCCCTCTCTTCTCTCCCACCAAGCCATCAATGTCTTTTTAGGTCACTAAAACAATTTGCATCCCCACTCCCCCCCACCCCATCCTTTCTGTCTAATGAATTAATTTTCTACTACAAGGCCAATGCAGCTGGGGCTCTTGGTCTTCTCTTTATTTTCTACTAAAATGAATGAGACAAGAATCAAGAGATGTATGATGATATATCATTAGTAAGATAAATATAATTATGATGATTCAAATTTTGTTATAACTGTTGTTTCCATTGATTGGTCCACCGCCCACCCCCCTTACTCCCCCCCCGCCCCCCAATGCTCCCCTTCACAGACAAGCCATTCACATCTCTGCGGTTTCCCTTTATTTATACAACAACGATGTATTTATAGTAGGGCTCGACACAGATTTGTGTGTTCCGGCTAACCAACCACACAACTGGCACCCTTAGGATCCACCCCAACCACCACCACCACTACAGAGGAGGAGAGTGTGGGGACCCCCCGCCCCCCATTTCCATACAGAAGTATACAGTATATCAAACTCTTGGTTGTGCCAGAGTGAGCAAGTGAAGAGGTCTGCATGTGCGCGATGTGTGAGAGTGTAACTGTTGAGTATGGCTGAAGAAGAGAAACAAAGAATTATTTTTGTGTGAGCTGGTGCTGCACCCCTTCGTCCCCTGCTCCCCCCTCTCGCCAGGCCATTGCTGTGTAGTCGGTGCACTCTCCTCCTCCTCATGGGTTTTATGATGATATAAATAATGAATGATGATGATTCACACAAACTACTTCTTGTTAGCGTGTTGACTTTATGGTTGGAATTTTTATTATTATTACTATTATTATTATTATGCATCCATTGCTCTTATGATGACCCCATGCCTGGAGATAACAAGGAAAACTTATTGATAGCAAATTAACAGTTGGTCCTGCTTCTGTGTGTTCTTCGTGGAGCTTGGGCCCCAGGAGTTGTCACTGTTCGCTCAATGCTATATCAACAAAGAATTAAATGAGTCTTAATGTAAGTTGAATAATGACGACTTTGTTCTTTTTGTTTTTTCTGTGTGAGTTTGTAATTGTGATGACATTTTACAATGTGTATCAGTATCAGTGTATGATGGTGTTGTTGTTCTTGTTGTTAATGTTATAATACTAGGGAATCAACGAAGTTGCTCACTTTTCATGTGCTTTTCACTTTCCACGTTCATGCGTTTGAATCAGAACCACAGAACCACTTTAAAATTTTCAATTACAAAATTATAGTTGACAGGGATTATTTCGTGGATGGAAAGTACAGATGCACGAGTTGTACATAATATTATATAGCCAAGTAGATTGACCTGTTAGTGTTAGGCGCCCTCACCAACACTGCTATCAAGATATCAGTCTGGAGCTGAGTACCCTCACTAATTAGCACAATCAACCTTCGATCGTCATCACTGGGTGCACTCCAACATACTAGATCATGAATGCACACCAATCAGATAACGCATGTTAACGAAGTGGGCCTTCTCTACAAATTACAAAATACATTATACAACCTACAAGTATGTGGGTCATGTCTTACCATCTGTACACCTATCTATACTATAATATTAATAGTAGCAGTATACGTCATACGGGCATGACTTGGTATCATGTCATGGTACACGTAACGGTATCTAACTTGTTCACAGTTCACGTTTAGACTTGCCTCACGGATGCATCTACACACACACTCACAAATATGTACACACACATGTACACACACACACACTCACAAATATGTATACACACACACACACACACACCACTATCATTATTAATTTATCATTATCATGTATGGTGTAGACTCAAAGAGGAAGATTGGTTACGGTACTAATATACTAATGCTGATGCTATGGCGCAGCGTTAAATCTATCCCGTGATAGTGATAATGCATTTATTCTGTATTCAAAGTTAAGTACATTGTTGAACATTATATTATCATCACGTCGCAAGCGTAAACATTAACACGCGTAAATAGTGTGCATGATGATTTACCCTTTAATGTTCAAAATTCTTGATTATAAATTCAACGGTGCAGGTCGAGCACTTTGGATGCGTTTTCATCATATATTATTAATTATGTATATTATATTACTCTTCGTTAGGCTTGTACTTTTTGACAGGACAGCTTATGGCCAGGTGATAATGATAAATGATAGGGCGTATGACTGAGATGGATTTCGAATCAAACAGGTGTGTCGGGGTAATGAAGAGTTTTATATACATGTATATACTGTGATGTAAAGCGCGCTGAGCTTGCTGTAGAGTAGAGTGAGAAAAGGCGCTACATGATAAATCAACTATTATTATTATGTTCTCCTCCTCCACCTCCTCCTCTCTCTCTCTCTCCTCGCGTTGAGGTTTGCTGTAGAAAAGGCGCTAGTTACATGATACATCGGCTATTATTATTTTCTCCTCCTTCTCCTTCTTCTTCTCTTTGTCTCTCTTCCTTGCTCCCGCACCCGCTTAGGACGCTATCTACTATCTCAACATGTAGCTACTGACTGGAGGGAAGCTCTCCTACTTGTCCTACGCCAGTCTCTCTGCCCAACAAGCGGATGTTTGTTTGTTGTGGCGTCCTTCCCTGTTGGCCATGAACAAACAGTTTGTCACTGCGCTGTTTGAAGATGTTTTGCCTCTTCTAGTTTGGATGACCGTTGTTGTGTCACAGGCTGCCTGTACTTTTGTTCAATGTTTGCAGTGTGTTGTATTTTGTATGCGTTAGTAGCCTGTCTGGGGAGTAAAAGTAATAGATGTAGTAAAGCGCATTGATCTCTCCGTAGGAAAAGCGCTATATAAATGCCATCTACACTTACTTACCGTTTGAAACCGGGCAGTCTGTAGCTTATTGGTGGTTATGGACCCAACCGCTTTTGATAAAGTTTACAATATCAATAAGGTATTGTGTATTGTAGACTAGGCCTATTTCCTACGTAATAGTATTAGTTAATAATTAGGCCTTTACTGTAATTGTCCGAGCTATGTTCATAGAGGCTTTAGATGATTCAAACGAGTATTGTCACATACCAGCCAGCTACCTGTATTTTCGTAATGCGATAGCGGAATAGCAGACTAACCGATACATGTACATGTAATAGTAATAATATTAATAGCTAACGCTGCCCGTATCCAACATGTTGCCACGCGCTGCCGCTGATCTGATACGCAAAGTGTAGTGCACATGGTACATTAACCCTCTAGTGCCCGGAACAAGATCCCTAGCCAAAAAAAATCTGATTTTTGCTATTAATGCACACAGAAACACGAAAACAAAAGAAATTTGACTTTGAAATCGAAATAAAAAGAACAAGAGATTCTGATATGAGATATGATGACACATTTGTCATAATGTGCATGAGACGAAAGAATAATATTATGATTAATATGATAATGGGACATGATCATTTTGTCATATTGGGCATGAGACGACGGAATATTATGATTAATATGATATGACAAATTTGTATGATTGTCTCCTCTATATGGAACTCCCTACAGTAACTGGACGAGGTGCAGAATATATTGGTCCTAAAGTTGTTGGAAGAACAGCCTCTTCAGTTTGACGGACAGACCAGTTTTGGTGCCATACGACTCAGAGGATCAGGAATTATGTATTTTCATGGACTCTAGAAGCTAGGCTACGTTCAGTAAGATGATGTTCAGTACATGTTCTCAAAAGGAAATGTGTCGATCAGTTTGATTGAATGGCTGCCATGTACCTCGGCACGTGACAACAACGCCATCTCGCCCCATTGAGCGAAAAGACCTAGTCGAGTCATGGTAACTAGGCCTACATGTACATAGCTTCATAGATTTCATGTTGAGAGCTGAGAAAATGGCGCCTGCATCAGATTCCAACAGGAAACAAATGCCATGTTGATTAGATGAAAGAATATGTACAGATACCAACATCATGTTTTTATTTTTGCCTTGTAGAGCCTTTGGAGGGCTTACTTTTCCTCCACTGTTGATGGAGCTCCGTTAAAGGTAAAAGCAATTAATGTCAGTGCAAAGATTCTGCACCAGAGGCATCTAATCCAGATTCACTTTCCGTTATTTGAGCCATGGCCTGAGGGTCCAGATTCGGTCAGTGGTGGAAGGATGGTCGTTGTCCTTGAAACAAATGCGACTGACCAGTAATTTGAGGCGCTTTGTTTTGAAAACCACATGTACTGGATGGTAGTTTTTCGTTTTGATTGCCCAGGAAGCAATACTTGTGTGAGCACCTCCTCGTCAATGTCAGCTGCCATTTCATTTCGTCGGCGTAATGTTTCACTTTACATTGGCAAGACGAAGTCCATCCTCTTCATCACTGTCCGCAGATGACGTTGGATCCCATCATAGATGGCTTTTATCTAGGTCTTTTACGGGATGGCACGTCATATTCATCATCAACATCATCACTGACATCCTTTTCAGGGACATTGTTATCATTAGAGTGAAAAACGTCACGGACACCTCGGTCGACAAAACTCACGAAGTCCTCAAATTCTGAGTCCCTGTCCATTCTGGATGATAAAATGAGAAAAGATACTTTAATGAGGAGGACTGCTTACGTTGTTTGATTGCTTTAGTTACATATAACAGTTAGCAAAGACAAGCACATTTTTTATACATACAAATCATAATAATACGTTAATGCCCAAGGTGACATATTTGTCACATAAGGAAATATCAAATTTTAACGTTATGTAATTATCCCAACATGTGGGCGATTTCACTTAAAAACTCAATCAGTCAATGAGATTGACTTATTACATTTACATTGTCCTTTTAGGCAAAATAAAAATTATAGCACTCACTTGAGTTTGTGGTTGAACAAGGTGGAAAATACAGGTACAATTACAATGGGAAAGTTGCATTTCTTGCGCTGAGGTTTGGCAGGAAGTGGAAAAGTTTCATGCAAAAGAGAATATCAATCTTTTCCACTCAAAAGTTAATCTCTGGGGACTTACATAACTCAAAAACTGCATAGACTTGCATGTCTCTTTGACCACATTTAAACAGTATGACACATTTGTCATACTGAAGGCTAGAGGGTTAACTAGCACCAGACAAGATTGGCATACTCGGCATAGGCCCGCCTTGTACATTAACCAAAGTTGTTATCACAGGTTGTGAAATTTTGTATTCTACGGGAGAACTACAACTACCGGTATAGTAAACTTATATTCGATCAAGAGCAAATTATGGATCGAGATGGCTGTTGCGTTGGGTTAGTGTTCTTCTTCTTCTTAATCTTCTTCTTCTTTTTTCAATTACGACTACAGCCTCATATACAGAGGACTTTTGCAATCGCGCAATGTGACTCAGTCTGTTATGCCTTTGAAGACATAAAAATGCACACACACACCCAGATGTTATACATTAAAAGCATGATTTTTTTGTATTCATGTCAATTTCTAAAAACTGTTATGAATTCGTTGTGAAGCGCTGTTGATAGGAGCATTCCTTTATTGCCGCGACGGGCCTTCGCGTAGGCTAGGTGTTACGAAGTTGGTCAATGTTACAAGACCGTCTTCTATCCTGGTTCTACCAACACAGAGACCTTATTTGGAATAAAGTAACAGAATGCACTGGATTCACAACAAGTAGTTTTAATTAAGTTCAAGATAAATCATTGGGGCGCAAACATTTGGA
>JAUELK010006677.1:2182-12908 GCA_031471215.1 Gastropteron pacificum | reverse complement strand
GTATTTTTTATAGTCAACTAGCAGAGCCCCCCCCCCCTCCTCCCCCCTCCCGCCTACTTACTTAATCCTCTTCATGCTCGCCTGCACATAATGCCTCAACCAGAGATCACCATTGGCCCCTTACTGCCTGTAAAAAAAGCTATTCTCATTTACTTAACGAAGTGTCTTCCGGGACCAGGATTCTGGTCCGTCTAGCCTCTATGACTAGACAGATCAGGATTCTGGTCCAGCTAGCCAGGATAATTAGATTGCGAGTGCGCATATCTGCTGACCTCGTACTCGTATCTGGGTTACCGAGGCCCGGTTTGTTTGTTTTGTTTTACTCACTCTCGCCTTGTTCTCACCTCACAGTACAGACAGTCACGAGTTACGGCTCACTCTAGCCTAGGTCTTTGTTCGTTGTGAAAAGTCACGAGTTACGGCTCACTCTAGCCTAGGTCTTTGTTCATTGTGAAATGATCGTCCATTTAATTTTTCATCGCCATATCGCTAACATTGTAACACTATTGTAGTTGTAAATTATCTAGGTCTAGATAGAATCTATCGAGATGGCTAGCGTTCTGAATATCAGCCAGTCCTTCGACTCCTTTGAGAAATTCTTTGAGGTGATTTCAGAGAGGAAGGCTCAGCTGAATGAGCAGCTGGTGATCGGCAAATCGAGCCAAACCGTGACAGCCGCAAATCGAAAGATGAGGGGCAAATTTAAATACGAAGAAAGGCTGAAGTACACACATGTCACCATGAGATGTGTACACCAAGGGAACTTTTCCTCAACTGGACACACCAAACAATCAACGTGAGTAGATCTAGACAATCTTTTTAAAAATCTAGAATACTATCTATCTAGATCTATAGACTTGGTTGGTGGAAGTGGGTGGCATGGGCATGGTCTTTCTTAACTTTCTAATCTATAGATCTAGACACTATTCTCTAGATTCTAGATCTAGATCTCTAGACTAGAAGGAGTAAGAGTCTTAACTCTTACTCTTAACTTTTTGTTGGCATTCTCAGAATGATTCTGGGGGCTGGGGGTCATTCTGATTCTCTCTTGTACATTTTTGCGGGTGAAAAATCGAGTATCACGCCATCAGTCAGTCACAGTTGACAGTGTCAGTGTGCTTGATTTTTAGATTTTAACTGTTTTAGGAGTACAGTTCGATTTCGAAGTGTCTAACAACTAAGTCTATTACTATACTTCTCTACAGCTACTATGACAGAGCTTAGCCCCCAAGAAGGCTTAAAGGTCTACATCCACAGCCATAGTCGAGCATTTTTTTGTTATCACCCACTCATACTCAAACTTTACCCCCAAAATAATAGCACTTTATCGATCACTTCAAAAACCAGGACCAAGTTTAAACAATTGCCCACACCCCCACCCCCCAATAAAGTGAACAAAGTTGAATTGCACTAACTCTGAGAATGAGTGATGAGTAGAAAGAACTTTTATTTTTCTTTTCAAGTCTTTTCGATACTGTTTTTTTGGAAGGACTCTAGAACTGCCATTTTGATGTGATGATTTTTTAAATAAATGTATCAATGTTTGAAACAGATGGTGTGTATGCTGCTGATCGGCGACTTGACAGTGAAGAATCTCAAGAAGTGAGGAAGTTGATGGAGCTTGGGGCACCTGTGAGTTGTGAGGAAAATTCAGGACTATGTAGCTTCCACCTATGGTAAGAGCACTTCTTTATACTATAAGGGGCCGTTCATATACATTATTACACCTCAGGGGGGGGGGGGGGGGGGGGTCTTTGGCGCCGCACCACACCCCCCCCCCCGCCCCCCCCCCCCCGCCCCCCCCCCCCCCCCCCCCCGCCTTGGGCTCCTCACCACAAGCCGAATTCAGTGTACAGATTACCGGTGAATGTTTATAACCGCCTATTGAAAGAATGGGCACGTTTGACCAACGGAAAACCTTTTTTGAAGCCAACTTGATAACCGCCTAACTCATTGGTCGTCAATTTTTGAATACTTATAATTGCCTATCTCTCCCCGGCCGGGGCTTCGTCCACATTCGGGAAAGCGTGCCGTGTGCCCATGATGTGGATCGCCCGGCAAGACGTGCTTAGCGTGCCTAAGTAAGGTGGCCCATCGCGAGCACCTGCCTGGCGTGACGTGAAGGAAGAAATTCAGTTTTAAAAGAATTTGCATTATGCGTCTGGGAAATATACGTATTGAACAGACAATGTAGGAAAGCATCCACACCAACAACACACGAAGACAAACCAACCTGCCGTATGGAACCTGTACTATCTATTCACAGAGCCAATTTTCTTATCCCCAAATGGAGCAAATCTAGTGTTAAGACCTAGTTGTGGGTTTATTTAATGCTTTTACTTTTACATTTATCAATTTATTGTTAAGAGTCAATGTGTTCCTTAGTATGACCAGACAGGTCTGGGTAAGATTTGAATCAATCATATCCCCAGCTTTATTGAAATTCCACAATCACAAAGTACAAGAAGTAGAGTGTAAACAAAATAAACATGGTCTGGCTAGACACACAATTACAAAGGGACAAATAGAGAAATAAGAAAAATCTCCACTAGGCCTAGATCTAGATCTAATCCTGGTCCAGCTAGCCCTTGTGACTAAACAAAACAGACCAAGATCTTGGTCCAACTAGCCACTGTGACTAGACAGACCAGGATCCTGGTCCAGCTAGCCACTGTGACTAGACAGACCAGGATCCTGGTCCAGCTAGCCTCTTCCAAGTTTCCATATTACTATTACTACTACTATTGTTATTATTAGTCTTTGTGAGAAAGTCTGTTTACAGTTTTTACTTCTCTCTTATGCTTACTGTATTATTCTCACTTAGGGACTGGTTACCCACAGAGGTCCCTGGTGGTGTGTCATTTTTTTGAACCCTAACCCCTAGATCTAGCTAAATTTGTTGTTGATTTTCATTTCAAAAACAGCCCCCCTAAAAAAAAACGCTTCCCCACCCCCGGGAAAAATGACACACCACCAACACACCACCAGGGACCGCTGTCGGTAACCAGTCCAGTCCCCTCACTTAAATCATAATTATTTAGGCATGGGGTCAGCTAAAGTAAAAGTACCACTTACATCCTATACTAATACTATATTCTGATTTAAGTCCAAACCTGTCCAACATTTTCTTGGAAAGTATTCCAGATGTATGCTCATATAATTGATCAGTAATTTATTATTTATTCTTCTATGAATATTCACCAGGGAGGAACCTTTACCATTGACTATGACAACAACACTTTTGTGAAGGATGGAAAGCCATTTCGCTATGTGTCTGGAAGTATTCACTACACAAGAGTTTATCCTGACTACTGGGAAAATCGACTCATGAAAATTCGATCTGCTGGCCTGAATGCTATTCAAACGTAGGTTGTACACATTGTTTGCATGCCAATTTAAAATTGTCTTGTCCTGTATAACAAATTAACCCTCCACTCTCGATTTATCTTCAGTGGGTTTTAGTTTTAGCCTCAATATCATCCACATGCTGGCCAAGCTGATGGATCTATCTTTGAAGGTTGCCCTTCCTGCAGTCTTTCGACTTCCTGGTTTGCAGTAATAATGTTGATGCATTTTAAGAATAACATGTGTAGTTGTCTGGGATTTCCACGGACTTGGCAGATTTTTGACTTTTCAAGGTTTTAATTGTTTCTGAAACTGCAGTACATTTTAATGGTAGCATAAGCTGATTATGAAACTTTTTTCAGATTTCAATTATCTGCCTTGGTCATTTTGTAATTATCTTTTTAACACGAACTGTGAAAACAGCGAACTAAGAAAAAGGGTTTTAAGATTGGCACACCGCTGTCAGCATATATAGACAGTAATTTAATTCAATATTGCATTTTTGTTGAGGAGTTAAGTCATGGACTCGCTGTTTGTCACCATGTTCGAAAGAATAGCACAGATGAAAAGGATAGACGCCTGCATCATTTGTTGGCTCAAATTTATGGTTATCTCTAGGCCTACTTACTTAAGCATCTTGCAAATCAAAATGTGGTGAGCAATCTACTGGTTGATTGAGTTAGCGCTAAAACATTGACCCGATGACAAAAGCCATGATTGAACCCCAGTCACGGCAGATTCTTGGATGACATGACCATGCAAAAAATGTATTAAAAATACTTATAGACATCTTTCGACATTAACATTTCTACAGATGAAAGATGGAATGTGTCTTAATAGGTTTTCATCCTTTTCTCATTTTCGACCATAGACACCCTACAAAATTGTTTGTGGCTGTTTCTCAGAACTTCATTCTCTATCAAGTCCGCTTTTTTCCGATACCATTACACACATGTTATTTATTCCTTCAAAATAATCAGATAAACAATATGTAGGTTTTAGATGTATATTTCATTTCTAAAGAGTAATATGAGTAAGAGTTTTGAAATTACGTAAAAATAATTATTGCGGTTTAGTAGTACATGTGTATGTTGGCATTTTACTTATTTTGTTGAAGGTTCTTGATTACTAGTACTCAATGTCTTTCCAGTCTTGTTCCATGGAATGCACATGAGGTGAAGCCTGGAGTGTTCAACTGGAATGGCATCTCAGATCTTCCCCGCTTTCTCACTCTGGCCCAGAAGGCAGATCTGGTCGTCCTTCTACGCATTGGACCCTATATTTGTGCAGAGTGGGCATTTGTAAGTTAAAAAGGCATTGTTTTAGAAACATTTTGTCCACTATCTTATTTTGGGGGTTGTGGGTACTGTATGATACTGTTTGGCACAAATGTTTAATTAATGTGTGATGGGTGTGTATCCTATTGATGCAAAATTCTTAGCTGCAGAACAAAACAGTAGATCTAACTTTCTTTATTTGTCATTTGGTATGGAATGACAACAAAAATAAGTCATTGTCACTGATGCTGCAATGTAGAGTGTACTCTACACATATAATACAAGTGTTTTCCGAAGAAAAGATCTCCTATGAAGTCTTTATGTAGCATTTTAGATTGAAGGGTGTCCAGAATTCATGATTGTGTTCTGGCATTCGATTAACTGATTAACAATGCTAGAACTACATGTTGTATGACGCAATCATTTTCATAATGAGAGACAAAGGATTGTCTCTGGAGCTTGAAAGGTTGGGTGAGTGATGTTACTACACTCATAGAATTCAGTCGCTCTTTACACTAAATGTTTTACTTCTTCAGGGAGGTTTTCCAGCCTGGCTTCTTACAGAGAACTCTGACATGGTGCTACGATCCAGTGACCCAGGTATTATGTGTTGTTTTGCTCCAATGTCAAGATTTATTTGGATCATTTTAATGTCAACAGGCTGTTCATAAAAATATAGAATCATATAATATTTTACATTGTACAGTTTTGTTTAATGTACTATTTTTCAAAATTTGCATTTTTTTTTTTTTTATACCATGTGATGCTATCGACTCACATGACTTCAGAAAACCAATGCATCGCATTGAACAGACCATCCATCACTTAAAACTAAACTTCCGTTATGTAGAATGATGAAGGAAGCGTTTAGAGTTTGACAGAGTCCGGCAACCTTTAGATCTACTAGACAAAGAATCTAGATTCAGATCTAGTGTATTTGTTGATCGATCTATACCTTGGTCATATAGTAAAACAAGAAAGTGTAACACAACTTTAATAGAAACACCCTTTGCTTTTATAACAATGAACAAGAACAAGGAAATTGTTTGTTTACGCACAGCGGCCATGTGGTTATGGGTTTTGGGGTCATGTGATATTTTTTAAGATCCTCATTACTATTACATGTATTTCAAAGACTGGATACACTGGTCAACACATTGTCACTATAGAAGCACTTAGAGGTAGTAACTTTGACAATATTGTATACTGATTATGTTTGTGACTTGTCAGGATGCTTTGATAGTGAACTCTCTAAACTTTCAGTTGATAACAGTTAACACATTGACTGACATTTTCATTATTATGGTTTATTTCACAGCATACATGAAGTGGGTGGACAAATGGCTTGAGGTGCTTCTGACTAAAATCAAGCCATTTCTGTACCAAAATGGAGGGCCTGTTGTAATGGTTCAGGTAAGGATCTGAAATAAATAACATAGTGTTCCAATTTATTTACTTGAGGCCACTACATTAAAACAATAAATTAAATGTTTGTTTTGCTTACTTGATTGTTCTGTGTTCTTAACCTGAAACCTTATAATTTGTTCATGTACCATCACAATTTACATTATTTCAGTTCACTTCTTTCTAATGGTAGCATCACCTTTTGTGATAAACACATTTTTTTTTTGAAACATTAAGATACATGTAAAAACAACAACACTATATATTTCCTTAAACAAAAGGCATGATTTGATAAGTGAGAAATGTATACATTTGTATTTTGCTACTTGTATTATATCAATTTCTTGCAGATTGAAAATGAGTATGGAAGTTACTTCACTTGTGACTATGGCTACACCCTAGCCCTAAGAGACATTGTTCGCAAAGTTCTAGGAGACAAAATCCTCATCTACACTACAGATGGCTCCAATTTGGTGGATGTAACTTGTGGCAAAGTCAACCAAACATACTCTACCATTGACTTTGGGTCAACATGTGAGTCACTGGTTTGTCTTTATATATCCATAGGTTCTGAATTTGTAAAATGATTACAAAAAATTAACAGCCCAAAAAAACATGAATATGATTTCAAAGCCCTTTTCATTAAATTAAAAACACATTACATCCATCTCAAAGTTTCAGATCAGTTTATGTTACTTGTTTCCATTTCAATCAACTATTTATCACTGGTGGAGACCTTTAAACAATCTTGATTGTTGCCAGTTATTTTGACTACATTTTTGTGTGTTTTATTTCATCTATTGCAGGCAAACCTCAGGACTGCTTCAATGTTCAAAGATATATTGAACCAAAAGGTCCATTGGTAAGAAAACTATTGGATACTTATGATAAACTATTTTGATGTTTATTCTAAATAGCAGCAATAGCAAATCCATTAGTTTTTGGGTTGCCCGCACCTTTGAAAATACAGAAGAAAAAGGCAGCATTACAAGAAAGTTGCTATCACTTAAGTTGAACAAATCAGAATTGTTTGGGGATTATGAATTAGAGAAATGTGTTTGTCACATTGATTAAGAGCAGCAACTGAAAAATAAGCATGACATGACACAAGTGGATGTGCAGAATAGGTTGACAATGTACTGATCAAAACACCTCAATTCTTTTCTTTTATTGTTTCGTAATGTTTTTTTGTAGTGCAATTAACTAAACATTATTGTTTTAGGAAAGTTCATGGAATTCAATTCAATATGCATTGTATTAACGCAGTTTTTTTGCAAAAATGACAATGTCGGTTTATTTGTAGGGAAGTAATGTAAAATTATAAAGTGTCAAGAGAATTCATCTATTTGTCTTAAGGTGAATTCAGAATTCTACACTGGCTGGTTGGACCACTGGGGCTCTCCTCATTCTGAAACTGCCATTGACCCAGTGGTGAAAAGCCTGGATGCCATGTTAGCCATGGGAGCTAGTGTTAACATGTAAGTAATAGTAGTTGTAGTAGAAGTAGTAGTAGTTATTTAGTGTTGTTTGGTTACACCTGCACTTCCAAGAACATCTTAGTGTAAATAGGTTGTCTGCAGATTTATGTCTTTAGAAGTTGTGAAAATGATGTTATTGATAATTTTTAACTGCAAAATCATTTTCAAATTGAAAGTTTCAGACAGACACTGTTATGGAATTTCATTGAATTGAACAATGTACATTTGAATAAAGAATAATCATAAACAGACCATTTACATTCAGGGAATGAGTTTCATTTGAAAACAAGTATTAGGGCATACATACTGTGTTATATGAGGTGTAGCCATGTTTATCACCATTATCTCAAAATGACATTGTTTTATCATAAACCCATGAAGTATAATGTGATCAGACTGTATATTTATAATACCTATTTACTCAAGCATTGTACGCATACCAGTGCTCTATGTCCATAGCCAAGAGTGGTTGATTTTATTAAACAGTGAATAACATTTATTCTGCATTTCAGGTACATGTTCTACGGTGGAACCAACTTTGGATTCACAAATGGTATGTGCCCACACTTTTGATTTGTTTTGCTGGACTGGGTGTATAGTATAAAGGTTTTTATTTTATGTCTATGGTGTACATGTATATATCATTTTGAAATATATGTGTGAGACACAACACTAAACATAGCCTCCATACATCACATGTTTTAAATGGGTTATTTAGAGATTCAGATTAGATATAAGTGATTTGTTACATTTGTTTGAGACTGTAAATGTATGACATGATACATGTTGATTTGAAAACAAATGAAATTACTTTGACTTTGAGGAATCGATTTGAAACAAACATGACAGTATTGACAACGCTGTACTAATTTGACACATCCTGTATTTGTTCTAGGTGCCAACTATCCGCCCTATCAGGCAGTGCCCACCAGCTATGATTACGATGCCCCCATCACAGAGGAAGGAGACTACGGTGACAAATACTTGGCCATCAGAGATATTGTTACAAAGGTAAAGTGAATAATGTAGCTACCACTTACAGTGGAGTCCATATAAGATAAAATCTTGCTTCAAAATAAACTTTTTGTGCTGTCCCATTTTTTTTCAAAGATAAGAACAAGATGCTTAAGTATTGGTATTTTCAAAGCTGTGTGTGTCTATAGTCTATGTGTACATGTATAAGTGAAAGTGGCCATCTTAAAAGAATGGATACAGTCTTTTTTCCAAACTGTATCGATCAATCATTATTGTTTCCAATAAAGAGTATTGTTTGAAAATGTGTTGTACATAACTGAACAGAAACCTTGAAAAGACATGTTGAGGGATCATGAATAGGAATATCTTCACTACAAAGTACCAGGTAGGCCTACATTTTTGAAAATTGTATCATTTCTATTTATTATCTCTTTCAGTATCTCCCTCCCCCTCCTTCCCCTCTTCCTCCTCACCCTAAGAAAGTGAGATACGGGCATCTCAAAATGGAATTTGTAAGTACCATCATTCTTCTTTGATCGTAGAAGTGATAAGAAATGTATCAAAGTATGTACTGGCACAAATGGCAGCAGAACAGTTAACAATATTAACATGTTGGTTGACTCCTTGGTCTCCAAGTGGACAATCCAAGCAAGAATCCCTCTGTGGCATTTTAGACGTGGATCGTTTGGGCAGTTTTAAGCTATCCACCTCAGTCCTATCAGAGCCGTACATTAAAACATAGGTCCTACCTCTTGCATGACCTAATTATTGTGTTGATTGCTGTGTAAAACTCAATTCAATTTAACCACTGCTTTTGGTAACAGAACAACCTTTGGTTCAGCATAAACAATATAGTTTGTAATGTAAGTTAGTCTTTTGTTTGAGTGAAATATACATCGTACTTTGAACTTGTTTGTGATGTTCTCAATGGATGATGTCATTTTGAAGCATTACATTCCTCTGTACTCCCAATGTGTACAACATTCACTTAATCTGCCCAGTATGGACTCAAACAAAAAGCTATTAGAAAACATATTTGGAATCTCCCATTTACATCCCTCTATTCTATTGTGAGTATACAGAGTGAGATCGAGCAGATGTAAAACAAATTAATTTTGTTCACACAGCCTGCATCAGTTAGGTTGATCATCCCTGTATTCATAACCCAACATCGGTGCAAATACACTAAAATCGAAATTCACCAGAACTGTTTTTTTAAACATTCACATTTATGCACCACTTCCAGAGCAATCCTGGTCTAATATATCTATATGTCAGACAAATTGCTTTTAGACCTACTTCAACTTCAATCTCTGAAAATCACATTTATTTGTTCATTTCATTGTCACAATATTTCATTTTAACATTTTCACATTTGTTTTACTCACTCTGTATTTTCTTGACCAGATGACCACTGTGCTAGATGCACTGTCTATCCTGACCCCTGAGGGCCCTTACAAGATGAAGTACCCAGTCAACATGGAGAGACTGCCATTTGTAAGATACTCTGATAGTTTGGATTATTTTTGCCACTTAAGATGACCTACCTTGCTTAAAAGCTCCATTTAGATGAACGGAATGATTTTCAAATTTTGTTAAAGTAAAAGAAACATTGGTATTACATTGTAAACTACCCACCACAGTCGTTTCTATCTAATATTGCCTCACTTTTTGTCAAAATCCAGGTTAAACCTTTTTGTTTGTTTTCTCATTAAAAAATCAACCATGTTTCTCCTATGGTCCCTTTTTGTTTCTCCTTTAACTTTTATCACTACAGTGGAATCCTCTTACAACGAGTGGGGGGGGGGCTGGAGCGAAATGTCCCTTATATCCGGACCCAGTAGCATCATGATTCCGTTAGAACCGAATTGCGCTACAACTAGTACAACAGAGTTTTATTTACAAAGATATAGCCGTTATAGCCGACTTCTCGTTATGAGTGGACTCCACTGTACTGACCACACATTTTCATATGTACTGGACTAAAATTACACTTGCTTAAATCAGAAGCTATTGGTATGGTTGTCCCCAGTATGGAGGGTTTATCCTGTACAGATTCACACTGCAGAGTGACCTAACAGCACCCACCAACTTGTCCTCCACTGGGATCAGAGATAGGGCCATGGTCATGGTCAACCAAGTAAGGACAGTTGGTTTTTGTTTATTTGTTTTAGTTTTATCTTGTATTTATTTAGACGTATTTGATTATTTTTTTTTTGGGGGGGGGGGGGGGGGGTAAAGAACATA
>JAUELK010006676.1:15000-24048 GCA_031471215.1 Gastropteron pacificum | reverse complement strand
AGAGAGAGAGAGAGAGAGAGAGAGAGAGAGAGAGAGAGAGAGAGAGAGAGAGAGAGAGAGAGAGAGAGAGAGAGCGCGCGAACGAGCGAGTTAAGTTAGTTTGGCTCACAATCACAGCCACATGCAAAGATAACACCAATCATTGAATAGAAGATTCTACAGTACAACACTTAGTCCAACACCCAACCGTGCATAGTGAAAGCAAGCATCGAGAAACACAACAAGTTCTTCTTCTTTTTTTTTAAAATCATCTGTTTCTTTAGTTTGTGTTTCCTGACAGATGCAGCCAGCAAGAATTAAACATTGCATACTGTTGGTACAATTCTTACATAACTTGACGAGATGTCACAATATAGGTCAATACTAGTGTTTTATTATTTAATTTTATCATATTTCATTTTATTTATATTTTTCTGCCAACCTTCGACTGTGCTCAAGTTTATCAATAAAATATAGGAACATCTGCATTTGGATGGGAACAGATGACTGTAAACTTAACGTTTTTGATGTTGTTGTTGATGTTGAAAAATTGTCACAAATTAAAAAAGAAAAATCTTGATAATACTTTGTTTTCTTTGTCTCTTTCTTTCCTTGACTGGCATTAAAAAGCGTGATGTCCTTCGATATAGAACTCTTCCAAGTTTGTCCAAGCAGTGTTCATGATCCTTGTGATCTTCAGTTGAGTTCACGTGTTGGGGGCTTGATTCCATTGCGTAAAATAGGGAGTAAGTCTCGTAATAATATGTTGTACAAAGCAATAATTCAAGGGTCGCACAGTGGGATTCAGAAATGTACAGCAAAATGGATGAGTGGTAGTTTTCTTTTCTTCTCTTGGAGCACAAGGAGCAAACAATGCATACAAAGTCCAATGCGACAAATCATGGGTTTTTTGTTTGTGGGTTGCAGGGGTAACAAAATTGTATGATTGGAGTAGTAGGCCCGGCCACTTGTCAAATGCCTTGGTGTGCTCTGCCGGAATGACACGAATGCTCAGGACCACGCGGCACACCGTGTTGCGAGTCACGAGTCACGAGGCGCTACACAATCATCTCGTAATGTAAACAACTGAGTGGTGCATCGTCCATGAGATGACAACAACATGGATGGGATGATCAGTATCATTAGTTTGATAAGAGATGAATTACTTCAGGCATGTCATCATTCATGGAGATGGGTTGTTTTTTTTCTTTATACATCGACTCAGACCAACACCTCATGAATAATATATACAAGGGGAATTTTCAAAAAGTTAGAGGTAACTTGAAACAATGTTAAAAAATAGTATTGAGTCGTGTTGACTTTGTTCGAAAGCATGTGAGGGGACAGTAGTAGTAGTAGTTGTTGTATTTGGGGGGTAAACTCATGCTATTGTGGGACAAACTGGCAAAGAAAGTTCATGGATTAAATCCCTACGAGAGACTCTTTGCAGAAAAAAAATCAAATCACACCATAAACCTCTGGGACGTCTCAGTACAAAATTCCTCACTAGAAACAATTGTGCATTGTTCCAAGTGAGTTTAAACAATAATAATAATCATTAAAACAAAAAGAAACCAAACATTAATCTATAGATCTATTTAACACATTTCACGACTAGCAAATTAATCTTGCATAATTATAGATTTAAATCTTTTGCATAAATTTGTTTTCTTTTCGACACGCCTCCAACTGACAGGTTATACGCACTTTGTTGTTGAACTGGCATATAAACCTTTTTTTTTCAATGCTCTTGTCTTACGCTGAGTCTAAGAGAGAGAACAAAAATGATTTTAATGTCATTTTAAACTCCACTTTTCATGCATGGAAGTGTGGAAAGTTCTCAGAAGGAAACATATCATAAATAAATCAACGATAGAATTCAAATATAAGGATGCTCTCATTTTGTTTTCATGTATCGGCATACATTATTCATAATATTGATACAGTGATGGCAAAAAAAAGGTATTTTTTCAATGTCTAGCATTTCAATGAAATCCAATACAAACATCGGGTAGGCAGTTTATGCCAAACTTCATTGAGCTGTTGACATTTGACATTTGTGCTATGACATACCAGTACCACTCATGAGGAAACAATAATATGATGTTAGCTCAAGTATTCTTTTCTCCACATAAAGGCATGGCTTTCAAAGAGCCATTTAAAAAGTACACACATGTCTTTAAACCACAAACTGCTTTGACACATTTATATTAACATACTGTACTGCCGAAGACTCAATGAAGCTACCCAACAAGCAAAAAAGAATAAAACAAAACAGTCAGAGGAAGGTTGAGTTATACACACTGACACAACATGTGAACTTCTTTACTTAGCCCACCAAACATCATCATTATGAGTTTGTCCAAGTAAACCAGTTTGAACAACACCGTTTCTCCTTTTTTTTCTTCTTCCAAAATTGCATAATTGATAACACTGAACTTCATTCACTCATCACCTCTGTGTAACAACAATTAGCTGCATTTACTCCATATATCATTTCCAATAAAATTAAAAAAACCATAGACTTAATAGTATAAGTTCTTTTAAACCAAAGCACGCCAACACACTCTCTTATATACAAGACATTTATGACTATGACAACCTGCAAGGAACAATTGATAGAACAGATACTCCCCATTTGTTCCAAGGTCACTCATAAGAACTTGACTATTCACACTTGTTGTAAATGTGTTAAGAAATGAGAATAATTGGAAACTATATTTTTTGGAGAGGAAAACTTTACTTAATTGACTTCATAGGAGAAGATTGAGAAATTATAAACTCTTGCAGCATACACAAAAAAGTGTTCCATGCCCTTTTAAAATGGAGACTTACTGACAGTAAATTTATGAAAAGAAATTCAGAGCAGAAAGACGTGAATTCTTTGCTTTTGCAAATCTTTGTAGTTGACAATTCATTAGCCAACTGTGACAAAACAAAACAAAACGTGTGTCTAACTCCAAAAAAAGATGCACAGCAGCCATTATTCACTCGCCTTCCATTCCGCATTTTACATCAGATCAAACAACATGTATTTGCATGTTGAGTGTGTTTAAAGAACACACAATGAAGGAAACACAATAATTTAATTTGCACATTATTTGAGAAACAGTCAAGTCAGACTCATAAATGTAGATTAACAATAAAACTTGGGTTGAGGGCATACTATGCCAAGATATCAAAACACACTCACTGTCATTAAAGAAAGAAAAAAAAATCAAGGATAAAAAGACAAAATAATGGATGGTTATCGGGAAAAGTTTTTAAAAAATAATCAAAACAAACAGGTACATGTTTAACAAATCAATTATCCCACAGCAATTATTTTAAAAAGACTAGTCTGTGTTCTAGAATGGTCATGATTAGTTTATTTGAGTTTAATAATTAATTATCTACTTTCAGATTAAAGCTTGGAACTTGCTATTAGAATTGTGGATAGTTTTGGCATTTGTCAATGGGCTAGTTCATTTAGAAAAAAACAACTCGCCCATGTCATAAACACTTTGACAGAAAACACATAATATTGAAGAATGTGTGATTCTATTTACAGAATATTACTGCTCATAGTTAGTACGCAGAAATTTAGATTATTGTAGGCCCCCTACTTACAGAACAAGACTAACCTTAATTGACGTAAGATACTGCAAGCAAGTCACAACACATTGGCACAAAAATTAAAAAGTTCTCAGCAGTTGACGAACTTGTACACAATTTATTAGCACACTTCTCAAACTGTGTGAAGATTTTTGCTGCTGCAGTTTTTAAATGATTATAATTTTTTTTTTACTTTCTTGTTATTCCCAAAGACATTAAAGCACATGAGAGAAGGTAAATGGGTATCACTATGTACAAAGAATGCTAAAAGTATGCACTGTCGACTCTCTCAGCCATTTTGGTTCTCACGCATGCATGCACAGTCTAACATTGGATTTGGTGGACAAAATACTATATTACAAAATATCACAGAGGAAGGGTGTACTCACATGATTCTGTCAATGACACGGCTAAAAGCCCTTTGCCAGAATACGATTATTGTCATTCACGGGAGATGAGGGGTGGAATTCTTTAAGGAAATAGAGGTGGATTAAATAAAAGATTATCTGTTCAATTTACGAAGTTGCGATCATCTTCCTTTTTTTTTTTTATGAAAAAAAAAAAGAAGACAAATTATGATAACACTCAGAATACTTGTATATAAAGTCAACTGGCATTACAGAGTTGAAGTGCTGAAGCTCACAAGGCCATATAAGTGAAATGAGACAGATGAAGGCAAACGTTTGTTGATGATAAGTGAAGCAGGTACTGCGCTCAATTCAACGTAGATTAATCTAAACACAATCAGTGTCCTGAATAGACCAAAGCTCACCATCATTAATTTACAACACCTACAAGTATAATATGAACACTCACGGTACTGCGAAGCAATATCCAGTAAATCATGAATGAACCATTCTTCCTCAAAGATGAGGGCTACATGAGAAATGAATGTACGAGATCTGATGAGGAATTGTTTTCACTTGATCATGACATAATTTGTCCATTCTTATGTATATACAAATAAATTTGAGCAATGACTTAAATCGAAAAATCATCAATGAAAGCTAAAGTAAAGACTCAAACATTTTCTGTAGTGAACTGCCTGGATTTCTGCCTACTTTTTTTTTCTTCTGTTTTCTCATTTTTCAGTTTTAGCATTTTTTCGTTTTCAACTAATCACACAAAATTAGATGAGACAACACTACTTCTATATTGTTTTTAAAAAATCTATCATGGTTCTACCAAATTTTAATGATAAGGTGTGGGAGGTATTTTCTTTCTCGTGAGTTATTTTTGTTTCAATTTAAAACTAGAAAACAAAAAGGACTTAAGACAAACAAAAAAACATCATACAGTTCATAATATTGTTGTTAAAATCAATATTCAAACGATAATGATAAATTCAATCTATAAAAGCATTTGACGTAGTATCAGTGTCAGAGCACAATCACATGGGATCAAACATGATGAAATAAATAGAGAAAGAGAGCATGCATATTCTTGAATCACACATTTCTAAATATATACGGGTAACAACTTCCAACATTCAAATGAGGAAAGACTTTCTCAAAACGTTGCAGGGCTACCAGGCATGTATATAATTATTATGTACAAAATTGAGAGTTGCGACATTACAGAGTCAGATGGAAAAAAAAGAGAAAAAAAAAATGACTTCAGGGTTCCTCTTACATCCCATGTATACATCACTCTCAGGAGAATGGATTGACTTCTCATGCTATGAAACATTTGGTTGACAAACCAAAGCGTGAAAGGGAACAAAATGAATGCAATGAATTATTGAGAAAATCAGTTAAAAAAACAAACAAAAAATCAATTTGTTTTTCAGAGTGTTTCTCATTCAATGACCTTTAAGAATGGAAGAACAAATGAAATGCTCAATGATGAAGGAATAGGTTCTAAGTCTTGAAGAGTTGGCTTTACTGTAGTAAAGTACTGAATTTCACCTAAGGGCATGTAAGAAGGGAAAACAAGCAATATGATGTAACACAATACTAATGATGTCTACGACAAAACACTCTGAAAGGTAAAAGTTAAAAAAAGAAGCCAAAACCAAACAAATCTAGATCTATATTTATGTAGTAAGGAGATAGCTGTCTTGAAATGGTATTGTGTAGTTTTCTTTAAAATAAAAAAACAATAGGCCCTTAGAGTCCGTCAAAAGACAAGAAATAAATATCAGGAAATAATAGAATACAATGTCGTGAGATCAAGGGACATTGTAACAAAAAAAAAATGAACTGTCTTGAAGAAGACCTTGTGATATCTAGCCCACGGAGGCGTTCATAATTTCTACTATTACTATTACTACTACTACTACTACTACTACTACTACTACTACGACTACAAGAAGAAGAAGATAAGGGTGGTGGTATAGAGCGATGAAGAATGAAGTGGTGTACTCTCTGAACCTTGTATACGTCTTGTAGACTTCTAGATCTAAGAGGTAGCAAGAAGATTGAGTCAATCACAGGAAGTTGTGTCAGAGGTCACATGACGCAAGCGATTGTTTTATGAATCCACATTATTACAATACTATGATACTGGTAAAACATGGGTAAAACATTATAATAACTTGAAAATGCACTTCCTCATATTATTGTAATCACAGAAACACATAATTATTATTATCATGGTAGATAGCAATTTCTCAGTAGATTTCAAAATACATAGTCGTGTTACCGCGCCACGTCTTCTACGTAATTTTGAATAAATGGTAAACAGCGTAGAAAAGATTGTAAGCAATGACTATAATAACAGTGTCATCATTATTTTTTGGGGAGAATGGAGAATTGTATTGTAAAAATGTATTTCCAAATGACGTGCATATGGTATACTACACGTACTAAAACTTACACTGAGTAAAGCTAAATCATTAGAAATGTCCAAAATTGGTTTTAAAAATCTTTTATACCATAATGTCAAAAGAAATTGAACAATTCACAGTTCATCATCTACAATGGAAGATTCTCTATCAAGCAACACATACAAATTGCTTTAAATTTGACACTATTGGTTTGTATTTATACATGTATGTCAATACAGTGTTGTCATTTTCAAAATTCTTAAACTTGTAAGTACTTTATTTCTCAAGTCTAGAAATGATGACTCTAAAGCAACACTTAGAATGTTTGGCTCCACCGTTAAATTACTATCATTCTCTTAGTAGAGTAGGCTGTTAACAGAGAAGAGAATGCATCAGGGAGAGAAAGATCTTACGAAATAAGTTGTGCTATAGGTTGAATTGAATGCTTCCAATCCATGGCGACACTCAGTGAATATAGTACCCCTGATTGGATGATAGAACAGTTGTTGCATAACACAGTTAACAGTGTCAACATTGTCATATTATATTATGGAAATAGAGATGTCCTAGAGGGAAGAAATGGTCATATTTTAATCATAGGCCTGCTTGTACTCATTAACCATTGGTACTCCCCAAACCCTCAATAGTGCGATGCACACATTTTAATTTTTTTGCAAAACCCATTGAGTATCAATCAAATCAAATCCATATCCAATAATTCAAGATTGATTTGCTTGGCTACAAAGAAATTGTCAATCAAAGAATGTCTTGCTACTCTTATGACTATGGGATCTTCCTTCAGACCAACATCAAAATGATGTTAACAGTAGGCCTACATGTCTGATCTTTGCTTCACACCAACATCAAATACAAGACATTGTCCTTGAAAGTATTGGTAGATCTCAGAATGGATTTTCAAAAAGTTCTGATAACTCTTCCTCAACTTTAGAACAATCACGCTTGAGAAGAGAAAAGACTAAGTGAATTTGAAATGGAACATTCTTAACAATATGATCTGACAACAATTTCTTCTTTCTTTTATTGTTTTCACCACGTCCACTACAAGTAAGCCCCCACATCCCACCCCACGACTAATCCTCCCATCCCCATAACCCCACCCCCGCAAGTGCCTCCACCTCCGTGCGTCCACCACACGTTCTCTCCACGCGTCCAGATCTAGAAAGATGGGGATGTAGCCAAGTGCCTCCCTCCACGACCTGGCGTTCTTTCTCCGGGCGTCCGGTCCAGATCTAGAAGGATGGGATGTAGCAGTAGGACACCATGGCGGAGATCATGACGTAGATGAGCCAGAAGCACACCAGGATGCAGGAGGTGAAGATCTTCCACTTGCGGGGCCCGCCCAGCTCTCCTCCTATAGGCTGCCGCCGGCGGGACACGATGATGAACATGGCCAGGACGGCCAGGATGCAGAAGGTGGTCACGGACATGGACAGGTCGCCCGGGTCCACGCGGAACTTGTTGCCGTTGGCCCAGTGGTACACGGCGGCGATCGTCCAGGCGATGCCGATGCCCAGGAACACGTTGACGGCGTTGCTGCCGGTCACGTTCCCGATGGAGGAGTCAGCGTACTTATCGTTGATGGCGGACACTTTGCTGGCAAACGTGTCTGGGGGAGGAAGAAGGGGAAACAAAATGAGAGAAAGATAATGGTGGTGGTGGTGAAGAAGTAATGATGAAGTTTGATAATAACAATAATGAAGTGTAATACGAATAATGAAGTTTATTTATAAACCGCCCACTCCCCTGGAATACAGAGCTCACAGCGGGGTAGTGAGACTTCAGTACTACTTTGTTGTTCCCACGAAGCACTAGCTATGAGCTATTAGCTGTTCAAGTGGTCTACTAGACATACAGAGCCGTAGCGGCCTTGCTCTGCAACCTTGGACAGGAGGGCCTTCAAACTGGCCCTGGTTCATGCTATTGTGCAATGCGATCCGGGTCAGATATGCAATGCAGTCATTGAGTTGATTCTGCCAAAATTGACACAACGTTGGGACGTTTGTGGTTGCAGCCATGCTTTAGGACTTAACCATCACTTAAACGTCACATCATTTTCTGTAGCCCTGGTGCTTCTTGAACTTGCATGAACAAATTCACAAAGTTGGCCACAGCACATGGGCAAAAGAAAGGAAGACAAAAAAAGAAGAGAGATATCGGTGGTAGTGGTGGTAGTGGTGGTGGTGGTGGTGGTGATGATGATGATGATGATGATGATGATGATGATGATGATGATGATGATGATATGATGATGATGATGATGATGATGATGATGATGTCCGCTTTCCTCAGCCTGGTATCTGGGAAGCGGTATCCAACGATGACGCAATGAGTGTACGACGACTAATCAACGAATGGTGCCGAGTGGATGTACAAAAGGTGATTCATGTTTTGTAATGTCCAACATTGAATGCACGGGAATGAAAAACATACTAGACGTTATTTGGTTACAAAAGACTGTATTCTTTATTCCGCAACTCACAACATGTAGGGTGAAGAACAATTGGACAGTTGGTGTGAGCAGCAAATGGCGATACATGTACTTAAGGGGACATGACAATGGTAATAAAGAGCAGTTTAAACTTTACTTATTCAGTCCCTTGAATATATCATTACAACCGGGAAATATGAGAGCAGCATAATATGTGGATTTTTTGTGTGTGTTGACTTTTTGTATCCCATACACATTC
>JAUELK010006676.1:0-10000 GCA_031471215.1 Gastropteron pacificum | reverse complement strand
AAAGACACATTATTTTTGTTTTCCTATTTGATGTCATTCTATTCTTTCAGATGGACATTCCCATGTATTTTTATGCCCTGGAGCACTCACCCCCTCTGAGTGTTCAACTATTGAAGGACGTCATGCCAGTGGCACCAATACGGGTTGATGCTCTGTTTTATAAGGTCAGTGTCAACCCTCATTTCTTTGCGAAATTGATTCTTATGCTTCCTCTTCGGTTCTGTTGAAAAATCAGTTACACAGGCACTGCATAATAGCGTGATTTAAAGAGGTGATCTGGTATTCAATTCCGTTATTCCGTTTGCTGTTCAGGTTTTTGTAACATTCCCATACATGATAATGGTGCGGGGGTTTTCTGTTCTTGGTTTTTTAATTTAAAAAAAAATTGTTACGGTGACCAGCTCATTTTTTTCAGGGAAATCATAATTGAATTCCAGGAATTCCTTCAGGCTTCCTTCGGAAACAAACAAACACAGTGCGTTCAGATTCATGCTACTAATGGTTTAAATTGCCTGAGGGATAAAGTCTTTATTGGGTGCATATTGAATTATATTATGATACTGATTATTCAGTAATGGTTAAGACTGGAAGAGAGGTTTCAATATTTTTGTCTTGTCCCCAGGGCCGCAATATCCTCTTCCACTGCATTGAGAAGGATGTTGGGGAACACATAGTCGATTTTGTGCTCAGCAAGAGCTCTGCATTCCTGGTGACACAGAGGGTCCAGGTACAATCCAACAATAGACAAGTAAAACATCAATAGAGTGTTAGTTAGAATCACGTAATATACTGTACTGCAAATATAGGCTACCTCTTAATAGGTTTAGGTTAAGAAGTTCTTCTACAACTCTAGATTCTAGATTACAGCTGAACGACAACAACAACGCGATTGCAAAGGACCTCTACTGTAGGCCTATACTATATGAAGCTGCAGTCATAATTGGAAGAAGAAGGTGATTATTGAATGTAAAGTGCCCTGGAAGTAACAGTAGGGTTACTGACTTGGTGTACATATTTTGCTTGAATGGAGCAAGGAAAGGCACACTGGCATCAGTTATTCATATGATCAGTAGCATTATACCTACTCTAGCCAGAAGATTGACCATAGCCGTTGGCCTATATAGAAATTAACCTGACCATGCACAAAGATTTGATGAGAGAATCATTTTTTTAAAGTTTTCTTATTCTTAAGAATGGTTTATGTTGGCATCTTTCCTGACAGGTTATGGTTTTGTTTCTTTATATGGTGGCATTCTTAAGGGTTTCTTAAGGATATTGCCTGAAACAGATGAAATGGAACAATATTAATAGCCACAGAACAGTATTAATTGAGTATAGGCCTACAGAGCAGAATAACTACACACTAAGATAATCAAGTGCTTAATTGATCACCAAAACTTAAAAATCAAATGAATAGTGACATTGACTTTTATTTATAATACTTCTTTATTCCTTATGGAGCAGAGACATGAATGAATAGTACCAGTATTTTATCTCAATGAAGTGTTACTGTTACCAAATGGATATAGCATGTGCATTTATTTTGCTGTTCCCAGCAAAATAAATGTGCAAGGGAAATGGCTGTTCTACATGAATGCACTTGGATGGTGAAAGCTATTGATGCAGTGAGTTATTTTTTGTTGTCATGGTTCTTATCTTGTTTCCTTGAACATTTTTTGCAATCTCTGTACCTACATACTGTAGTAAAGATACTGTTAATGAAAACGTGTCCGTGCGTGTGTGTATGTGTGTGTGTGTGTGTGTGTGTGTGTGTGTGTGTGTGTGTGTGTGTGTGTGTGTGTGTGTGTCTTTAGTTTTTCTTACAAAATCTTATCTTATCATCAATCCTTGTCCTGCTTACTATTCCTATTGTATTAATCTAAGTCTAAAATGTTTTATTCTAGCCTATTTTACCTGAATTTGTTAACACATTTCTAACCTTCTCTATGTGTTTTAACTCTCATTCTCTCCAGGCAGTAGTGAGGTGGATGTACCAAGAGGAAGGCCTAAACAGGCAGATTTTAGTGCTGCAAGGGTACCAGTATGTACCACCAGCAATCAAGGTTAGAAAAACTGGATTACTTTCTAGTCATCTCAAGATTCAAGATTTCAAGATTTTTGTTTGGTGCTCAAGTACAATCATACATGAGAGCAATACTAAAGTGATGTAAAACAATAATTTAGACAGTGATACAATGTCAGTAGGTACATATATAGTTCTCTTATAAACATGGAATTACTTATGAACTTTAAAAAGTATATTAAGTTATGTGAAATATGATACAATCCAATTTAAGTAATTGGATTATAATTGTAATAAACTGTTATTGAACATTTGTCATGATCACGTTTACAAAGATGGACATATTTTGTAAATAGTTTTGTATCAACTTGGTGTATTTATAGTTAGTTGTCTAATAAGATTTGAAGGAAGTAATACAGAACATGCTTCACTTAACAAGGGACATTCAAACAAATAGTGGAATTCATCTCCTATAAGATTATGGTTTGAACAACATTGACAATATATTGTTTTGTATTAGATTGTAAGGGATATTGTTGTGACGACCTTTCTCGACAGGAAGTTTATGATTTGACATTTTGAATTTAAGGGTACCAGTATGTGCCACCAGCAGTCAAGGTTAGAAAAACTGGATCACTTCCTAGTCATGTCATATCATTCCCCCTTCTCCAGCATTTCCCTTTATTTGGTAGTACACATGGAACACATAATGAAGACAAACCCCACAAATCCACTGTTTACATATTTTCAAAAAGCTGGGTGCATACGAGTACATTTAGTAAATCTACTACTGGTGAATTGACTAAGCAACATCCTTGTCATCATCCTTCTCATTCTCATCATTATAGTATAGCTGCTATTTTATCATCCTTCTCATCATTATAGTTATAGCTGCTGTTTTATCACCCATCAGCCTTACACTTACACATCAATTATATTCATGCACCAGCATAGAAGTTTCTAATCAAGCTGACAAAACATGTTCTCGAATAAATCTTATCAACAAAACAAAAAAAAGCATTTATTCTGTCCCTTTCTTTCTTCCAGCATGTAGAAGAGACGGAACCCCAAGACACATTCTACAAGTACTTCGGCATTTACCAACAGCAGGTTCTCCAGCTCCACATAGCAGTGGAAGAATGTGACGAGGAGACGGTGCGGCACATCCTTTACTTCAGACATCCAGATGACCATAGCCTGGACCCTTGCTTGGCAGACTGCCGCAGACCTGTGAGCCTAGATTTACCTTATTTAAATTATGTCTGTTTGATAATGATATCTTTTACGTCACAAGTACGTATTTTAATTGACAATTCTCACTAATAGATTTAAATGATTTAAAACTTTTATGAAATCATGTCAATCTATATGTAATGTATGTCTTTTCCCCATGTGATGTACATGTATACAGCGCCATCAAGCACTTTTATGTGGATTTTAAGCGCTTACAATTACTATCATTATTATTATTATTTTATTTAAAAATAAATGTTGTTGTCTCTCTTTGAACTGACACTGTCCTTTATCTACATGTATAATGATTGCATACCTTTAAGCCAGAGCCTTTTTGTTGTTGTTGTTGTTGCCTCTCTTTAAAAGGACACTGTCCTCTATCCTTGAGTATACTACATTTGGGCTAGGATCTAGGAGCCTTTTTTGTTGTGGTTGCCTGTTTAAAAAAATTTCACTTTGAAATCATAGTATTCTTTGTTAAAAATTATACATGATGAGATCCTTATTTGGTTACAGCAAGAAGGTTGAGTTTGTAATGGAATGTAACATCATTGTCTTTGTAAATACAGATACGTTGTACATACACACGAACTGATGAACAAACAAATAGATAAACAAACAAAAATGCAAACTGATTTTGTTTTGATTGCCAGGGTGATGGTCAACCTCTGTTACATAAGGCAGTGTTGCGAGGGAGTGTCCCAGTGACCCAGTTGGTGTGTGAGACTCTGGTGTATCAGAGAAAGCAAAGGCTGGACTCTATCAGGGACCAGGTGGGAAGCCTACTCTGTTGTAGTAACTGTTCTATTTTGAACAAAGCCCTTTTCGTCCTTTCTATGCCTGTATGTCTAATTTTGTTTAATTCAGATCTCTTGACTGGTTTTCATCAAATTGATGTGTTTAAATTTCAGCTATTTTTCTTGAAATGTTATTCTTTGTTATTATTTTGTCCACAGTATGTTGATAATGGAAAAGATGCTTGAAGAATGATGTTTGTTTTTTTGTTTTTTTGCTACAAATCTTTTTTTAGATGCTGTTATCTTCTAAGGTTGATATTTAGAGATGTATATATGTATGTTGCCAATGTTTGATGCCAGGTTTTAACTTTGACTAGAGTGTCTGATGTAAAAAATCTCTAGTTCTTTTAATCTGATTTTATGGTTTCTTTTCTTACCCCAGTACTTCCGCACAGCCTTACACTATGCTTATGGTATGGAGAATGGGAAGGAGTTGGTTAACCTATTACTAGACTATGGGGCATCCGAATTTACCATGGACAAGGTGAGTAAACTGACAGAAAATGCACGTATCTACTATCAAAACAAGGCAATTGGGTAGATAAGACAATTGTTTAAAAGAATACAAATGTCTCATCCATTTTGTGGCATTGATTACCACGATGTTTGCTTAGAAACTACTAAGCTTTTGATACAAAGAATATTGGTGTTAAATATATCTCACAACATGGATAATGACATGTAGTTAGCCTACCTGCCTATGCAAGTCAGATGTATTGTTTATTGTTTCCTCATGTACATCATCTTTGAATTCTCATTGCTAATTTGTTATTCTTCATTAACTTATGACATAACACAAAATTGATACTGTCTTTACAAAATCAACTAGAGTTGATGGGCAGCAATGTCTTTTACTATATTAGTGATGGTTCAATTGGTTTACTACTTTGCACTGACTTTCGACCTCGTTAGTATAGGCTATACTGATTTATTTATTTTAAGTGTACATATATTTAATCCACAGGACAATCGTTCTCCGTTGGCTTTTAAAGACAGGAGTGGACAACACTTGATGGAGGAACTTTTACTGTATCACTATCAACAGGTTAGCTTCATTTTTCAGTTTGCTATGATGAATAACAACGGTACATTTTACTGATTACATGAACATGTATTTCTGTTATTGATAGTGATGGCCCACAAGTCATGAAAGTATCTTTTTTTTACCATTAGCATTACAATGACTCTATTATTACTACATGTACTATCACAATCATTATCGGCATTAAATATTTCCATCGTGTATGGTGAATGGTGTTGATTCTATTAATATTAATATCATACTTCAATTGGTAGCCAATGTTTCAATAATGCCACAATAGCCATAAATGTCAAGATTGATTTCCCCTATTATGAGACATCAGATTTTCTTGTCTTAGCCTATATGATTTCTTTGTTTTGTACTTTTCGAATGCTACTGTTTTTACTGTTATTAATCATATTTTCACCATGCTCTAAATTCAGGATTTTACTGAGCCTGAGCCTGATCCGTGGATCTATCCAATGCCCATCCCAATGGTCAACTACCTGTGTTCTCACTCACCACGAGGTTACCTGTCCCGAGCCAGCATTGATCACCTGGCTTCCTTCAGAGCCAGCCTGCCATCCAGCGAACTCATTACACACCATCCAGCCCTTCCAAGCACTGAGCTCGCTGTTACAGAGTCATCCCGCACCACGAGTCCTCTGGGCAAAGCTCATAAGTACAAATCAGTGTCGGACACCAAACTGCACAAATTAACACCTGCAAAACCAGGCCTGGCTGATAAGCTTGCGGCCCACTTTCCTGGGGCTGCGAAAAACAAGCCAGCTAAAAGAACTCACGGTAAATATTCTGTGGACTATGTTCGAAAGGAGTACCTTCCCCTGCCTCTTGATGCCCCTCGAGACAGCGAGGATGACTACGACTTTGAGGATGGTGCTGATTCCAGAGATCTCCTTGATGAGAAAGATTTGAAAAAGTCCACTTCCTGCTGTGTGCAATAAGAAATGTAACCCAGTCCTGGATACTTTATTTCACATTATCATTGACCACTTATGTCAAACTCAAACGTCCTTGGTCAAAACTAACTAAAGCTCATGTTGGTAAAATGAACATTATATTCTCCTTCAACAACAAATGTTCTTTCAATGAAAAGTACATGTATTTTACCACAAATGTTCTTACCATTACCATCCATAGATATCAGCTGGTACCAATTTTAGTCATGATGGACAGATCGTATTTGACATTGAATGTGAAAGGCGTTGTGACTTACTAGGTAGAGGAGAACAACTTCTAAATGCGAAGGAATTATCATGTGCACTTTGTTCAAGTTCAGGAGATGGACATGATAAGAAGTTACCCTTCTTAGTGATCAGATTGTCTAGTGACCATGTGAGTTTTAATTGTCAGACTCATATACACACATATATACATCAAGAAGCAACTAAATCGCTGTCGTGTAGCCTACAGCCTGTGTTGTCAGGATCAGATGGTTAGATGAATTTGTTATTTTTCAATATGATGATGATACTGTTATTTTTGTTAGTCCAAGGAGTCAATGACATGGGAAACGTGCAATTTACTGCAATATACATCTTTACCACTTTTATTTTGACATCATCTGATGCTAACTAATAATTAAACTATAGAATAGATTGAGTAATCAAGTCTACAGCACTTGTCCCCTTTGGTTTCATATTCAATGATTAAGCCAAAGGGCAAGGGGTTTCAAGCCCATTATCATATTGTTAGTATTCAGTTTTTCTCATTATGATCTTCACTGTCATTAATTATGTTTTCTCACTATGCTTATCATCCATAGTACATGTATTAGTATTATCGCTTTCTTAAATTCTTATCTCTATTTTATTTTCATCAATGTATTAATTGGTCACTGGTTTACTCAGAACGGTAACGATTGAGGTGCTAGAATTAGTTGACTGTCAATGCCTCTTTGTAGTGGCTGTAAAGCGCTTTGAGCTTGTAGAGCGGGGGAAAGCGCCATATAAATGATATCTATCGTTATTATTATTGAAGTTTATTTCTATCTTTTCCGAGCCATTGATGTCACAATTTCATAAAAATAATACATGTATCATCATTCCACAAAGCTTGTACTTTGGTCAGATCATTCAGGTATTAGAATTGGAATTGGATACTGGACCAGGCTTAACAGTAACAGATTATAATGTTCCTTCTATCAATACTACTGCTAAAGTTCCTTACTCCTGTTTGTTGCCAGTTTTTGTACATGTACATGTACATGGACAGTGGCCTCCAACTCTAAGTAAGGTCCCAACTACCATTATCCAATTTCCTTCTAATTTACACTTTATTGACCTTTAATTTAAGGGTTTTGTGAAGTTTGGGGAAAAAGAAGGATTTTTCTTGTACACGTATTGTTCACTTGTGATCTAATTTATGTCTTTCTTATTCTTATATCTTATCATCCAAATCAAGGCTAATTTCACTTAGCCTACACCGCTGACTCTGATTATGGCCAGCTGAAAGAAACAGCCCCTTGCTGAAGTGCCAAGCACACAGTTATGTCAATCCTCAAATCTGAAGCTGTAACTTTACGGTAGAAGTAATACAAAAGATGAAATCTTTGTTCAAAAGTCACTTATTTGGCCGTCTTGATGTATTATTAATATTATACCGTATACGTTCTGGTGTAGCGTGTCCTCTCTCTTCAGAGGAGGCAAGGACAAAGCCAGAAGACTGATGGGCATTTGTTTTAGCAGCATTCTTGATTCTTACATACATTGTAATTATCTGTTAGGCTATGACCCCTGTCGTCATTATGTCTGCCCATACCAAACACTGAATAAAAGGAGTCCAATCAATTTTAGAAACGGGTGGTTTGATTGTGGTTCACAGAGGAGTAGGTCTACTTACTGATTCATACTATAAATAATGTAATCATTTTTATTAAATTCCTTTGTTTTATTGAATTGAGCCTTTGCTGAAGAAGCACTCTTTTCATTCATGAATGATTCATGTAGGTTTATCAGAAGATACTTTCTTTGACTCTAAGAATCCATCATAATCATAATACATGTACATACATGTATTTGAATGCCAAGTATTCTATTGGTGTAGACTTTAGTTTCTTCAGTGATTTGGAAATTAAATGTCTCATTTGCCTTGGTTCATCTGCATGTTGTTTCATTCATTGTCTGAGATCTAGGTCCCCATTCTTTTTTTCATGTGTGGCTATCTCAAAAACGGTATCACTATTTTTAGCCTATACCAGTGTTTCAGCAAAACAAGATGAAATGACCTTTGCTGTGTCTTTCAAGAAGAACATTTAAGTACATGTACAATGTATTGGAAAGTCACTCCCCACTTCAACATCCCCATTTATCTTTGTGTTGTATTGTGTGTGTACACTACATATACAAATACAAACATTACAAAAATGAACTCTACAAATGAGCTTACCATACTACTACTCACTCATAATTCATCATACATGCACTCTATTATCATTATGAATTGCACCGGAATCGGAAAAGCACAAAACACCTCTCTTGCCCGTGTTTGTGTGACTATCATACAAGTTTGTATTGTTTATGATGAAACAATATACATAGTGGAAATGATTCTGTTTTCATAACATCATCTCTCATTCCTCCTGTTTAGAGACTTTTCCAGTTCCAGACAGTTGTAATATTACGAGTAAGAGGGCTCACACACCTAAGTAAGCTACATTCAATGCCACATATGAAACCCCAGAGCATAATTCTAAATAATTTCTTTTCAAATAAAAATGAAGGGAAAAAAAGATAAATCTTAAACATGGAACATGTAGAACCATTTACACTGTGCTCAAGTCATTAACACCAGCACATTTTTTAAAAGTCTCATGTTGTCACCAAGTGTGATATTTCAGATGACAAGGTCAGCACTATACTAATACTATATAAATATAATTAAAACAAAAGCAAATTGTGTCATTCTCTGATGAAGATAAGATCATTTTGTACAAGTGGTACTAGATCTAGTAGTAGTAGTAGTAGTAGTAGTATTATGTGTGTAGTTGTTTTCATGTCTCATTCAATTAAAACAATAGAGCCTAAAGAAAAGCAAGTTTATCCACTCTGATCTCGTTCCAACTTCCAAAGATTCAATCACATCCTTAATCCTTTTGTTCACTATCGCACTGCGACTGAGGTGAGTATTTTATTGATTCAAGGATGACTGGAACAGTTGACCAGTTTTAGCAGAGTGCCCAAACCCTTGTTGCTTGCTAAATCTAACCACTTTTCTAGAACCACACCAATACAAAGCAGAATGTCATAACGAATATTATATATCAAATCAAGAGTATGCGCCAAAATACCTGTCACTGTCAAGACTGATTATTCGAGTATTTTGAGGCAGATTTATGCACTGTATGTTTATGGTTGTGTGTACATGCCAGATACTATTTGCCTATAATATCAGTCCTACTGCCCATTATCACAAAATAATTGTCTGTACCTGTAACCATGCCAATAAATATGAATACCGGTACTACAGTGATGTGTCAATTATATTGAGTGAGTGAGAAAAGGTGAAGGATCAATTTTCACCTTCGTCATTGCTACATTGTATTTGTCTGTATGAATGTGTGTAGTAAGTAAAATTTGTTCCTCAGCCAAGACATATTTATCAATTAATACCTTTTAAGTTTCAAGTGCTTCTTTGCAATCATGGAACTTTTGTACTGGAGCAAGAAATGTGAATGTGAACTGTAGTCCTGACATATATAGCCTCTACATAAAGAGTAGGTGATCACTTTTATGATCAAAATGAAAAAATAAAAAAGGAGAATACTCGTGTTCAAAACAAATGACCACTGTAATTAGGCAGTCTGAACCCAAATTGAAATAATTATATTTTACAAATGGTTATGGTGCCATTGGATAGAGATTTTTGAACTGTTTAATTTAATACCAAAATCATCTCCCTGGGACA
>JAUELK010006565.1:0-14325 GCA_031471215.1 Gastropteron pacificum | reverse complement strand
GTCTAAAATATTAGATCAGAAGATGGCCGCGCCCATGTTTCTAAGAATAAAACCCACTTCCTTGATAACACAGAAGCTCTCAGAGAGGAAACCGGAACAGAAATTATTTCGTTGAACTTAAAAGTCTGAATCGGACAGAAGGGGGCGCGGTTCCCCATGTTATCACAGTTTTATTGTGTTTAGTTTACAAATTGTTTTGAAATGGTTACTTTTTATTCTAATTTTACTTACTAGAAGACCCGCTGCAGCTTCGCTTGCAAAAGATACAAGATAACAAAGATAGCACATAATCTAGATGAGATAGTGAACGTGAACGGGCCCTGCTTTTAAGTTCCGTCTTTGTCTATTCGTTGCTCGACCATAGATTGTATGTTAGTCTATCGTAGATTCGTAGAAATTTCCGGAAAGACAAATTTAATTTTGCACCGGTGTTGGAAGCGGATATATGAACGTTTCGTTTTGGGCAGTCATATCGCATGTTTATTTGACTATGTTGAGCTGAGGGTAGAATAAAACCTTTGTTTACTCTTTACGTTGGGTTGTTAATCGAAATAATTTTCAAATGAATCTTCAGAAATACAATGACTGTTCTAGAAAAAGCATAAATGTATATTTTCTTATGAGTGTCCCTTTTTATTAAAAAGAAAAGTGTATTTATGGTGTAGACTGTAGCTAAAATGTGGAAAACGACATTTAAAGAGCAATTTCAGGAAGCTGGATAAGACTAAAATCCTTTCGATCTTGAAGGCTAATAATGGAAAAAGGATGCCGTTTTTTTAGCATTGAAAAAAATGAAATAGTTTAAACATTTATCACACAATTCCTAAGCATACAAACACACCGATTAAGGCAAAAGCATCTATTCTACATACAATGTTTGAAAAGTATTAAAAATATACGCGAATTTTTAAGCAAAGTAGTTAGACCCGTAGATGAGCGAGAGCAAAATGTTAGCATAGAGAAAGAGAGTTTTAGGACGATTAATGAGGATCCCCGTGACTAAATTTGTATATATAGATACATGGCCTAATACTATATACATTACAAATTAGTATTGTCAGCCCAAAAAGATCTGTATGGGTTTTTTTTCTAAATTCATTTAGAATTATTTATCGTCTTTTCTTGAGAGAAAACAAGCTCAATCAAGTCAAGACGTTACAAATCAAATGCATGAAACACACAGTATATATACATGCACACAAACAAATATATACAGTCGAAAGTTTAGATAAAATATTTAATCACAAGATGTGTAAATGCACGAGGGGACTGAATTATCCGGGGCACAAAAGTGAGCAATCTAAGGCTAAGAGTCTTATTCGTTTTACAAGAAATACACAAAATAATGTTTAGAATTAGACATGAGCTCGTAGATGGTAATGGATACACACTGTTGTTGATAGTTAATCAATGTTTAAGTAATGATTACTCATCGTTGCTTTTTTTTCTGTCTTATTTATTGAAGCTGATGGCATCGCTTACAGCGAGCTTTCCCTGAGACAGAATGCATCGGTGTTGGAGTACTGTCGTACGTCCATGTCGGCACTCTCAGGAGCAACAGCAGGAATCATGGGGCTGACAGGACTGTGGGGGTTCATCTTTTACTTCATTACCGCCATTGTTCTCTCTGTAAGTGAATTCTTTCAACCATGCTATTGAATTTGATTGTTCTAATTTGTTTTGAAATGTAGCAGGTAAAAGCCAAGCCAGCTAAGAATAATGTCAATCTGAACTTAAAATTGGCTTTGAATTGAATTTATAGATGTGTGTGCAAGCCTGGGGGTGTGACAAAAGATTTACATGATTATGGCTCAAAGAGTATCAACAATGAATATGGGGAGATATATGTTTTTTTTATAGAGATGATAGGATAAGAAAGAGATTTGTATACATGAGGCAGTATTAACTCAACAAAGAATGCAACCTAAGTTTACCATCAATGTTTTAACAAGTGGAGTCCACTGTAACCGCATCCTGATAATAAAAAAACCCTGTCAACCTCAGGTCCTCCAAGTATAAAAAAGGAAGTAGCTGGTAAGTTTTATTGGCTTCTTAAAAAGGCATGCTACTCGGGCCTCGCTCTCGATCACTATGCGTTTAACTTTAACTTTAACTGGATACTACTGTGGTATAAAAGTAGATGTAGTTAGTAGTAGTAATAACAGTAATTGTAAGTAGGCCTACCTGTCTTCTAACTAGTAGCATTGATCATTCACTGGAACTATGTTATTGAATGAAAAATACCTGTTTCCATTCCAGATTTTCTTATTGATGAAAGCTGGCACAAAGTGGAATGCCTACTTCATGACAAGAAGAGTTCTGTTCAGCAGTGGCTTACTTGGTGGCTTATTTGTATCCTTTTCTTCACTGTCACAAAAAACGACCTTTTTTGTTGAAGTTCCACCACTTTTACTTTAATAGTTCTATTGTAGAATAAATTATTTATTGATTTGGTCATTGTTGTGATCATTGGAAGATCAAGCTCTGGTAAAGTATTACAACTACAGTCTACAACGGTAACATTATTAACATATTTATACATGTATATTGGGTTGCTTCCCCTGCTTCTGAGAAACGTATCTCTACATTATAAATTCCTTAACTGTTTTCAGACATATGTTTTGTTTTGGACGTGAGTATAATTTGTATTGTGATTTATTGAATATGATACTTTAGTTTATACTCTAGTCTAGTAACTCTTGAATTTATTACATCTAAATCAAATAGCAGTCATGGTCCTGACTTTATCAATACGAATATTGTCATAGTAGTTTGATTAATGTAAGATATACACAGACCTTTGGATACACCAATTGCTACAAATTTAGTTATCATTACCTGTATAAAGGTAATGTGAAGTTGTACGTTGAATTATTCTCAGTTCTGCTTTCATGAAGGGTTAGGCGGTGCAGTATCCAAAAGGTAAACAAATTGGGTTAACTCGTTTGGTCTCCGATCAGGCAACCTGTGAAGGTTCTGGAAATGGTTCATGTGGGCTGTTTATATAATACTAGTCGACCCACCCACATCCTAACAGACGGGTGGTAATTAAGTCCCACCTCTAATAATATGACATAATTTTGTGTTGATTGGGTTGTATTACTCACACCTGTCTCAGAACTCATGAATGAAGGGTTGGTTTTCATGACTGCTTTTATCTCTATACAGTATAATAAGAATCATAAATCTTATAGGCCCTACAGTAGAACATACAAAGGCACCATATCTTACAGGAATCCCTGTTTATTTTATTTTGTTACTATGTTAACTCTATAATAACCTGTGCTCAGTGACAAACAATGGGGCGTGGAGCGCCCAAACTCGGATACAGCTCGAGATTTCGAGCAAGCTGTTTTGTATGCCTAGCTACCAGTATTTGGGGGAAAGGGGTTTGGTCGGGGCCGTCAGTCTTTATTTCAATGTGATAGGGAGGTCATAGGTTATATTGTGTGGATTATTAGTGGTATTTTCGTAAGACTTAAGGTTCCCTCAGCGTGCCTGTAGCGGGAACTTGATTACAGCAGAATTTTTCTCCTGGACCCAAAAGTCCGGCTATAGACGTTTTTTACTGTATTGTTCTTTTGTCGTTGACAGGTTTTTGTATGGAATGGTGCATGTCTACTGAGGAGTAAAGATCTGAGCATGGACGGAAGCACTCATGAGTATCTGGAGGAACAAGTCATTTACGTTTTTAACCGGAAGACTGAATCAGTCACTTTACCATTACTACACAGATTTCATCAAAAAATGGTGTTATTAGTATAGCATAAACTTATTTAATTTTTGTTCATCTTAGATCACACATTTTCTAACTAAGTTATTATTACATGAAATTCAGTTGTACCCTTTGTCAGCAATATGAATGTGTAAATTAAGATGCATGCATGTCTATGTGTATGTCATGGGTGATTGAATGTATTGTATGTCCGTCGTGATTGATTGAATGTTGTGTTGTATGTCATGGGTGATTTCATGTATTGTATGTCATGGGTGATTTAATGTATTCTTGTATGTCTGTCATGGGTGATTTAATGTATTGTATGTCATTGTCATGGGTGATTTCATGTATTGTATGTTTGTGAATGATGAAGTTAATGTAGACATTCCCATGCTAAGACTTTTTTCTTTATCTCTCTTCATTTCTATGATGTGTCTTATTATTGTTTTCCTTTCCCTTCACATTTTTCAATTTCAAGGCTAATGGTGTGATTATTTCTTCCTTGGCACTGGCATTGTTTGGTGTTTGATGCAGATTGTCAAACATTCAAGATTCATTTGACCGTCTCATGAAGAAAGTTCAATATTAGATTAGGTCTTACATCTACATATGTATTCTATCCTTCTTTATGAATGCATCAATTATTGTTTACGGTACCAGTAATTTAATTTTTGCCTGTCAAAAAGAAATAGTTACTCTGAAATTGAATTTATGCCATCACTTCTTTTTTTAGGAAGTTCAAATTCTGGTGCTTTTTATTATTATTATCAATATTAATCTTTGAAAATATCACATGTAGTTATTAGCCATGATGAAAGTGAGATAGTTAAAACTGTACTTGTTTGATTTTCGTGTTTTCATTCATTCAGACTGTGCAAAGTAAATTATGTATTGTACTCAATTGTGTGTTTGTGGTTGATTCATACATGTTGTAACTTGTATGTACTTTTTTTCTTTAATCATTAAGTTATTAAGTCCTTAATTTAAAGGAAGTCTTAAATTTCAACACTGGTGTGCAAATATAACTCTCTCTCTGTATCAGCCAGTCTTCTTGCAGGATGTTGCCCCTTGAATCATCCTGCGATACAACACTGTCTTTTGCTATTCTGCCTGCCTCTGTTGTTGTTGTTCCTAGCCAGTCCCTTATATCCTGTTCTCATTTTCTTGTTGGTCTTCCTCTGCCCCGTAGCTATGTGTACTCGTACTAGACTATAACAAAAGTGAGCACCAACGTTTGAGTTTGAACCTGGCTGAATGCCTTATCACTGGTAGTAGTAGCATTTGCTCGTATATTGCATTTCGTAGGCTACATACAAGCTCCACTGAAGCGCTATTCAATAACAGAAAGCAGCGCAGTGTGGTACTGGTATGTAGCCTACATGGCGACAGAATACAAATGTCACACAAACCAAAGCCTACAACAACAGTAACAAGGAGGTTACATACAACTAGGCTGACAATTCATCTGGACGTTCATTAATAAAGAATCACAACTGGGTCGGATAATACCATAGAGATACTCCTTAATTACAATAGTGATGGATAGTGCTCAGATTGAGAAGGTAAGTCTAAAACTAAAACCCAAACATGAAATCGATAGTGATCGATTGTTGCCCTGCCGTGATCATTGTTCAGCACTTGTGAAGCTTGAACAAATCATACATGTACAGAGGACATATAGTCCTGCATTGCTCAACAAGTCATACATACTTGTACTTGTACAGAGGTAGTCCTGGATCGCTTAACAAGTCATACATATACAGAGGTAGTCCAGGATCGCTTAACAAGTCATACATGTACAGAGGTAGTCCAGGATCGCTTAACAAGTCATACATGTACAGAGGTAGTCCAGGATCGCTCAACAATCATACATGTATGTACAGAGGTAGTCCTGGATCGCTCAACAAGTCATACATGTACAGAGGTAGTCCCGGATCGCTTAATAAGTCATACATGTACAGAGGACGTACAGTCCTGGATCACTCAACAAGTCATACATGTACAGAGGTAGTCCAGGATCGCTCAACAAGTCGTACATACTTGTACAGAGGTAGTTCCGGATCGCTTAACAAGTCATACATGTACAGAGGTAGTCCCGGATCGCTTAACAAGTCATACATGTACAGAGGTAGTCCAGGATCGCTCAACAAGTCAATTTAGTCATACATGTACAGAGGTAGTCCAGGATCGCTTAACATTTAACAAGTCATACATGTACAGAGGACGTACAGTCCTCGATCGCTCAACAAGTGATATCGAGATAGTAACAACAGTACAGTCTCAAAATCGGATTAAATATCAATAATCAATGCAAACAAATACCGCTGTACACAGCCCTTTGCCATAATATATTAATAATGATAATACATGTACAATGTACTTAGTAACGGCCGCCGAGCCTCATCATCTCAAATGGGGCCATCGCCTCGCGCAGGGGAAACGTAGCGAGGCAAGCTCAGTGCCGCCTCTGTATTATTATTAGGTGTATCATCTGATTCTCTATGGGCCTGTCGCTCATTGTTATTCTTTCCCTTTCTCTACATGTCAGTCATGTAGTATGTAGTCATGTACGTGTACTTTCTTTCGTTCTGCGCTTTATCCGACAGCTGCTGAAATGCCATTATTTGTCTAACTGAACTTTTAATGAAATTATTATTTAAGACGTAGGTCTAGACACATCTCTCTAGATCTAGATCCTAAATCCAGAATTAGAATGGGTTTCATCGTACCAGTATGGAGGGTTTGGTAACGATTACACTTACACTAGTTAGTCTACAGTTACAGTAACGAAAAGTAGTTAGTAATCGTTAGTATTTTTTGATAGTTTTTAGTGTAACGACTACTCATCTTAGTAGGAAAATAGTTTTGTCGATAACGATCAACTAATTTCTTAAATTTCTAGTAGTTTTTTTTACTATTTTACTAGTAGTTAAACTACTAAAATCCTCCTGTGGTTTTTCTTCCAACATTGTTTTTCATTTTCAACCATTAACCCAGAGCCATCTGAGAGTCTAGTTTAACTTTGTTGAACCCGACAGGTCGGCATGCAAGTCGTGGTTATTATAACATGCCTACAGCCTGGTACCCCTTTTACACCTGGGTGGGGTGAGGAAATGGTGATAAAAAACCTTTCCCAAGAGTTCACAGATCTCGCCCCAGTCTGGGCTCGAAACCGAGGACGTGGGATCATGAGTCCGGCACGTGTAAATGTGGTGCCATTGTTTCAGGACTAGATATTATACTGCGCTGTGCGAACTCTTCCAAAGTCTGACAGTAGTTCATTGATATAAACGTCTTACTTTGTGTTATGCTAATCCACCCTGTGCATTTCATAAAACACACTACTGGCCTAAATTGGGTTCATCAAGAGCTCTCAAGCTGTTAATGATAATCAAGACGATCAGAGCTCGACCACCAGGAATCTAACTTTTGTTTTTGTTGCGTTTTGTTCAAGAAAAAAATCTTCTCTACACAAGAGACACAACTACACTTAAGTTTTTTAATGAGAAAGAAAAATAGGGCGAAAAACAAATTTGATGAGGAGAGAGAAAAACACCAGTAACGCTGTAACTACTGTTGCGCCACGACCTGCTCACTAGCCTAGTAGTGAAGTAATAGTAGTAGTAACTAGACTCTAGACTAGAAGTAAGGGCATTCGGTTTTCATTCTAGGTCTTTTAAAGTAGCATGTCAGTATTGTCAGTGATTTTTTTTTGTTTGGTTATCTTTTACTGTCGGAGTCCCCATGATGAGGAGCAAGACGCAAAAACTATCTAATGTTATACTTTGATCAGCCAAAGTGCTTGAACTTGAATGAAGACTTGGTGATACATGTAGTCATAATAACCACATTATATTTATATTGACTGGTTTCAAACTTCAGGAGAAGGCAAGTGTTTTTTCCTATAGGCTACAGGTATACGGAAAGAGGCACAACGATTGTGTACAACTGAACCTTTTTTCAGCCCCCCCCCCCCTCCCCCGATAAGTTATGTTTTCCGTTGATCTCAAAAGTAGTTAGTAGTTTTAATCGCTACTTTCAAAAGTAGTTTGTAGTGTAGGGATTACTGCACTTTCAAAGTAGTTTTAGTGTAGTTTAACTACTTTTTTTGAAAAAGTAGTCAGTAGTTATTCACTACTGATTTTATTACTTTTTTTATAACCCTGCCAGTATGAGTAACTAGAAATCTAGATAATATATGATAATCTATGTCTTGTCTTTCACATGTTGTGCTATCTTCTTAAAATCTAGATCTAGATAGATCTATACTAAATAAAACCAGAAACACACACAATTATTATTCAAAACAGTTTATTTTATTACAACATGTATTAGAATCAGCGCAAACTGGTTGCCGTTACAGCAATACAGTACGGTGTTACTAGGGACGCCAGTTCTTTCTTGCTACACTAGGCCTACATACTGACTACTATGGCCAATGGGAGCCATCTATCGATGACGTATTAGTTTTAGTGATGGGAAGAGGAATGACCTTTGACCCCGCGCCATCTTGTTATAATAGTAAACATCTTTGGGGCCTACTGATAGCGGTACCTTCAGTAGGTCAAGTTCTTCTTCTTGTATTGTATTTTTTTCTCTCTCTATCTACTAGATCTAGAGATCTTAGATCTAGATACTATCTAGGAAGTAGTACTAATATATCTAGATTTCTAGATCTAGATCTAGACATCTAGTTAGCCCTTTATCTTCATGTGAACATCAGGCAGGTTAGTAGATCTAGAAATCTAGATCTAGAAATCTTGTGGAACAATAACAGAGATCTGTTCCTGTTGACTCTTCATCAGTTATCATGGATGGTGAGTAACATTCATTTAGTTTAGATCTACTTCTCATTCATCAATCAATAACAATTATTCTACAGATCTATTATCATGGACGAGATGTCAATCAATTAATCATCTAGATCTGTTAATGTTAGCCTAATAATGGTCACTGTCACTGACACTGTTTCACTGTTCATTTTTTGTCTTCAGCAAGAGCCCCACCCCCTAGTTACGATGAAGCTCTACACCTCATAGGAGACGATGCGAAAGACTCAGGCCCAGCAACTTCACACGCTAGCTATTCGTCCGCGAACACATCAACTGGTGCTAGTGCCCCTTTAGTGGTAGGTCCCGGACGTTACTCTCCGGCACCAACGCACAGTTATTATGGTCCCAGTCCCAGTGCTCCACCAATTAGCTATGGGGGTGCGGGACCACCCGTCTATGATCCTACATCAAATTCGGCACCCCAGCCAGTGCAAGGCTCGGGAGATGTCGTGTGGGTGCCAGTGCCTGCCGCACAGTACTACAGTGGTCAGCATCAGCCTTTCCCAACCAGTGTTCCGCAACCTACGCCTGTGCCTGTGAGTGTGACAGTGAGTACACAATTGAAAACTTTGAATTATAATTCGACATGCCCAAAGTACAACAGAAGTAGACTTGAGACATGGTTTATAATTTATAAGAACTGATGTCAACAGGAAACTACACGGTCATAGAGAGGACTGGAATGAAAACAATGTCATAAAAAGAACAGGACTGAAAGCAGAAGAAGAAGAAATTGTGATTCGTTCTTTTTATTTTTTGCAGTTTGTTATTTTAAAAACAATTGTATGTACAGTGTTATTGAACTGTTATTAGGATGTTTGTTAATAGTTCTTTTTTAAATCAAGTCTATATAAATAGTAATAGCTGGTGGTCATTAGAAAACTGTTGTTTTCTTTGTTAATTGATGCAGTTACAGCATGTTTAAAGGTTTGTTTCTTTTCTCTGCTTTTCTTTTCTATTGTTATTTATGCGTAGTTATAGTGATGTCATTTTGAAAGTTTCCCCTGTGTGGCATTCTCTTTAAAATTCGTGTAATTTAGCTGTATTTGTTATGCTCTTTACAAATATAGAAGGTAGGCATTCATCATTCATATATGTAGAATATGAGATGACAGTTGACAGTGTCACAACACCTTAAACCATCAGTAACAAACTAAAGGAAAATAATGGAAAGAAGAATATGCACATTTGTGTAACTGCCTGGAAGAAGTACGTAGGCCTACCTCTCAAAGTTGTTTTTCTCAGTTCACTGTTTCTCCGGATTGACACTTCGAGGATTCATTACAAAATGACCAATAGAGATAATTCAAATCTGTAAAAAAAAGTGTCTTAAAGAGCAGTTTCTGTAGTTTCAGAAACAAAAGACACTTTGGAAAGTAATTTTCCTTCTTTTCCGACCTATTCCCATGCAGGCACACATTTATTAAATATTGAGATGAGCTTTGTTAAATAATCCATTACCCTTTTTTAAGGGTTCAGAAAGTCTTACATATCACTTAGTTTAAACCTTTGTGTCACTGCCACCCTCCAGGAACCCACATGCACTGTGCCCATCAATCCTACTGTTGACAGTCAAGCGGTGAGTTTGCTCTGCATTTTCCTTGCCTTTTATTATATTTGTGTTTACAGGGCAACACTTTTTGGGTTGTTGTTGTTTTATCCCAAGCCGATGAGTTCCACTTTTTGGGTACATGATATGACTTTCTTCATATGCCATCTAGGTTTAATCCACACAGTGCAATCGAAACGCATCTTTCAATGATGTGACAATGACAGTTGTATGATTACTTTCAATGCTTCTTAATTTTATCATTTGAAATTGACCAAAGACAGTGGATTTATTTGGTTTGACAAAAAAAATATCAAAGTATGTTAAAGATAGTCAGTCAGACTTTGGGAGAAAGAGAAACAAATTTAAAATATCTGATCACATGCAATAATCTATATCCATCTCTGAACAAGAGCATAAAAACAGCTGTTTGAAGGATTTGAAAAATTGCAAACTATTATATTACGGTTAATTATGAACAATAGTCATACTAGACTAGAAAGAAAGCCTACTTTTCAAAGAAAAATATTTGAGCACAAGTTTCCCAATTCCCTGAATGAACCCAGTTGAATCACTGAAAAAGTGTCTTTTGATCTTGAAATTTGGTGTAATATGAATCTTGGGCTTGCTTTTGCATGCTTTCGCATTTGCCCCTTTTGTGTTTAACAATAAGCCTACATTTTGAGTTAATAATGCTGAATCAGTTTTAGATTATATGTGCTTTCCTTTCTGTATTTCTTTGGATCTGTATTGTGAAAGGGAATCAATATTGATAACTCACCAATAAAATGTCATGAAACATTTTTTTACGACTGAGAAAAATACTTGTTTTTAAAAAGAAGAGACAAAAAAACAACAACAACCCAACAACAAAATTAGTCCTTAATACAAGTATTGATAATACAAGTTTTGATAGTGTCCCATTGTCTGTTCCACCTTGTAGTACTCTTGTTTTTTGGAAGTAAGAATGAAAATGTTTCACCACTTGTTGATATCTGTTTAAGTTTGTTTGCTAATTAGGTAATAATTTGTTGCAATGTTTTGATGTTGTTGCATCTTTGTTAGTATTTTGCTATGTTAGTTGTAGACATACATGCATGTCTTTGAGTCAACATTTCTTACCAATGCCATCATAGTATTGTTTGTCTTTATTTGATAGTTGTTTTTTTACTTTCATTACTCCATTCTTTCTTCCATTTTTGTCTTTTCTTTTCCTGACATATGTTGGCATTCAAATCCCTATCAAATATCAGTGTATGTAAGCCTAGATACCTAGAAAAGTACTTTCTGCTCTAGAACGGCTCAAGATATTTTCTCACATGTTCCTCACTTCAGTGGTCATTTCACAAAGTGTTTTGTTGGCAATTTTTGCTATTTGACTCATTTATACTGCACTGATCTGCTCGACAATGTCTCTTTTCACTGAAAACAAATGTATCGCTCAAAGCTAAAGAAGCTATGATCCAAACCTTTGTGTTCCTGTTTTGATGCTAGAGCAAAAAACAAAAGTTGCCAAAACTCAAAACTTTACACCCCTCTCATTTTCTGTAGAGCCCAGCTGTGTACCCAACATTGTTTGGGGATAAAATTCGGATTTTTGTATGCACATCAACTCAAAAATCACAAAGATATGAGCCTGAAGCCGTTGAGCAAGTGAATCGGATACTACAGTAATAAATGTGTAATGGCTTCCTGTCTTCGTGAAACAATGGAACATTGTAAATAAAAATGAAAGCAATATTGATCATCTAATTAGGCTGAGGTCCTCCTTTAGATAATTACAAACTTCTATTCCAAATTTGGTTTCAGTCTGATGTGTGGTTTCTGAGAAACGTGCCTACAAAAAATGGAAGTCCACAAATACATATAGTATAGATAACATTTTGTGATGTGACTGACGACATGTGTACAGCTCTGAAGGCTGTTCCAGCCCTGACTTTAACTATAACCCTGGTCAAACTGTGTCTCTAGGCGTCAACGGAACAGCAAGATGACGATGATAACAGATGTGGCTACTCACTGTGTGGCTACTGTGTGGGAGCTGTCTTAGTGGCCTTAATACTGGCTCTGGTTCTAGCCACTTAGTGCCTTCACAGGTTAATAATTATAATCGTAATAATAATAACCGATAATAATAGCCGATATTGCATTATAGCGCTTTGCCCCACTGTACAGCAAGCTCAAATTGCTTTACAGTCTCTATTACCCTGACAGACAGCCTCCTGGGAGGCATACTGGTACTGGTAGTGCTGCTTGGTTAGCGTGCGCCCACACCAACATACTAACAAGATCTTTCACTGTCCATAGTAGGGTACCCCTATTACAGCTGGGTGGGGTGAGATAGTCATAACAAAGTTTTTTGTTTCCAAGAGTACATCTGGTGTTGAATTAGAAGATACTCTCCTACATGACATAATTGTGTCACTGTGGGGGTAAAAACTCAAGCTCAAATATAGTCTTCTCTTTCCCTGCATGATTTCCATCACCATCCAAACTTTTATCTCCATGGCTGCTTTTCACAATATTGCACATTTCATTTGCTTACATCTCATGCTGTGTTGTGCCAAAGAATTCGTATAACTTGATGTTTTAATTTGGGGCATAAGTTTTCAGATACCTTTGACATACACTTTGTCTTACTGGTACTGACTCTCTGACATGGAATACATTTTTATGATCAATATGAAATCAATTTGTAGAGTATTCCTGGGTCCTGCGCCTTATTATATAAAGACAAGAAAAGTAGAGCTAAAAGGGCCCTTACATAAGGGACACATAATTTTATTCCAAACCCTGAAAAAAAGTTTCACTTCTTTGAAGTTTAGCACATCCTCATACTATCTTCTTTCAAAGTTTGAAACCAGTCTATAATGTGGGTACTACATGTATCACTAAGTTTTCATTCAAGTTCAAGCACTGCGGCTGATGAAAGTGTTAACAGAATACATTATAGTTTTTGCGTCTTGCTCCCGGCAGTAAGAGAGTGACAAAAAAGTTTTTTTAAAATTTCGAAATCTTAGACATGCCACTTTCAAAAGACCCAGAGTGGAAACCGAAAGCCCTAGCCTACAAGAAATCTAGGTTAGTGAGCGGGTCAGGGCATTACAGTAGTTAAGTCTTTACTGGTACTTTTCTCTATTCTTATTCATTCACTGTTTTCATTCTACTTTTCCTTCTTATTCTCACTTAAATTTAAGTTGTGTCTCTCGTGTATGGAAACTCCTTTTCTTGAACGAGACACAACATTCTTACTTTATATAGACCACTCTAAATAAAAGTGAAACACGTCTAGAATTCTTAAGAACATAGTAAATGCCCGGTGGTTTAGCACTAGCCTACACACGAACAAGATGGATTCGGATTAGCATAGTATTTAATAAACAATTTATGTCAATGATCTCTATGTTAACAAAGATGATAAGACATTGGAAGAGTTCGCACAGCGCAGTGTAGTCATGAAACAAAGGCACACTATTCGAGTATTGGCCATATCCTTATGTTGGGCCTAGATGTTTTGCGACCGTGAGAAGTTAATAACCGTGAGTTGCATGCCGGCTTGTCAGGCTGAACAAAGTTAATCGAAAGCTGGGTTATTGGTTTGAAAGGAAAATTGATGTTAAAAAAAACCCCACAAGAGAATTCTAGTTATTTAATTACTAGTAAAAAAACTACCAAAAATTAGTAGTTGATTACTACCAAAAACTACATGTACTACTTACGACTACTAACTACTTTTCGTTATTGTAATCATTACCGAACCATGGCTATTTATATACTACCACTTACATCACAGGCAGGCTGTGCTTTTTGAGTGGATCATGGCGGAAGGACAGATTATTGTGTGTTGTATCAAGTCATTTTCAGATTTACTGTTGTGGTCAATGTGATGCTAGTATTGTGTGTAGAGAACGTGTCCACGTTTCAACATTAGTCGTGTTGAATATGTTTACTGCTAAATAGTGTGACATTTTTGTGCAAAGACATGTAAGGATTGTTTAGGGATTTAAAGACATCTAGTGATAAGAATTTTCTTACAGGTTGAAAAGTTGGCATTCTTGAAAATTCTGCAAGTGTAATGATATTGTACAGAGTGATACAGTTTAAGTGATTGTAGTAAGTAAATACAAATTCAAATTATAATATCAATGTCTACCAAACAAAACATTCTGTACAATACTGACTTTTGGATTGCTCTTAAAACCACCTGTATGTCTGAATTGGGTTGC
>JAUELK010006344.1:0-14329 GCA_031471215.1 Gastropteron pacificum | reverse complement strand
GTGCATGGAGGAAGAAAAAAAAGGAAAGAAAGAAGAAAAAAATCCCGGTAGTCTAGCAGTGCTAGATCTAGTAGTAGAAATCTAGTATGTTCCCTCAGTGCTATAGTCCTCTTCTATATCCTTCAAATGAATATATATATATATTATATAGTATACAGATGGGAAAGAAGAACGATATAGCACTGAGGTCTCGAGCTGACCGTCTGATTGAACTCTTGGTGAACCCGATGTGGGCCAGTAGTGTGGGCTAGTGTATGTACTGTCTGTCACTAGCACATATGCATAGGTTGTGTGGAGTAGCATGGGGTGTGGGGGTAGGAAGGTGGTGAGGCCATGCTATGCTATGCGTTGTTGTATCAAAGGAAAGGAGAAAGAAAAAGTGACAAAATATATTACGGTATCGGATCATGTCAGTATTTTTAGTATTTGCCCACACTCGCAGGCCTAGTGTGAGAAACTTTTTTCCGGATCTCGTATGCCACAGGCAATATGTGTAATGTCTGAGACCGATGTTTGTTTGCAGAACAGACACTCACAGAATCTCTCTCTACAAGTTTTGTGGATTATCTGAGCTCCAGAGTTAGAATCTCTGGTACTTGCCTCTCTTTGCTTTAAAAGCATCCATCCATTATGTGTGCAGAAACTGGGTCCGCATAGACCTTAGAGTCTAGTACTAGATCCTAGATCTAGATTCTAGTAATATTTTTTGCCTTAATATTGTTTTTTAATTATAATGTACCAATAGGATTCTAGACTGGGGGGTTTTCCAAACTACAACAGAGAGTGTTAATTGGTTTGACTTTAATCATACTTTATCTTCCCTTTGCTGCATTACAGTTGAAGATGATAAGAAGCCTTCCCAGCCAACATCAGTAAGTCAGGATACACACTTGCATCAGAATTCATGTGACACACTTTTATAGTATATTACCACCCCTAACCTGTTGTAACATTCATTCAACTCTGTCGTCATACAGTTTTACTCTGTTTTTCTTTCCTATCATTATTTGACAATTGAGGTCAGACCCTGTTTCTGTGTATGTAGATGCTGTCATTGGATGTACATTGTTTTTCTTGGGGTCATGATACCTACTAAACTTGTTCATTGAATTTAACATCCCAAGTGAGTCTTACTACATGAGATCTACAAATATCATTATGACAGAGAGAGAGAGATGTTATCTTGGCTTTCAATGTTTTAAACAATTGATTCAACTCTTTTACTATGATGTTGCTCAATAACAGGGAACTATTTACCCATTCCTGGCATCTGGCAGTCAGCATGGAATTGGATGGCTCATAAATGAAGTTGCAAAACTACTGAAACTTCAAGAGGTAAATGATACTTGATAAATTTTGTTTTGAAAATTCTGTTTCGTAGAAGAATGTAAATGAAATCTGTGTTGTACCTGTGTATATTGACTGTCTTCCAATGCTCTACATTTTAAAAAGCAGTATTGGTAGCTGTATATTTGTATGTTCTGTTTACCCATCTGGCAAGACATGCCTGTATGTATGGCCTTTTTAGATCAGAAACATGCGTGTAAGCAATGTTGAGGTTAATTGTGACATTTTAAATTATAATTCCACTTGCTGTGATGCCAGTTCCCATTCTTTTTAAATTTGATTTGAATTGTTCACTTATTTTTCTTCAGGCAAAAAAGATCCTCTACTTCATGGCGTTCTGCGCACTGTCAACAGTAGTGTCTTTGTACTGGTGCCATACCACCAACAGCATGGGTTTGTTTTTTTTAAATCTCATTATTTTATTTGACTTATTTATGTTGACACTTTTTTTTCGACTTTTAGTTTATATCAAATACACATTTTTGATAATGATTGGGGGATATGGTTATAATGTCCTAAACACTTTCTTGTGTGCACATTACACAACTGTAAAGACAAAAGATAATCTTCTCCAATAAAGGCTGTACATGGCAACTAAGGGGTTACTACTTGGATTTACAGATTGAAACAATTCATACACTTATTGATACATTTCTTTGGGGGGGGGGGGGGGCATAATCTTGTTTTGCATTAATCCGAGGGATTTCTAACAATTTTTGTTTTCTCAGTTTAAACTGCTGTATTGTTTTGTTTCTTATTGTCAAAAATGTATTTATGGGAGAAAACAACACATTATGTAGCTTATGTTGATTGATCTCCACAGCTTTAACTGCATTTTCATTCCTGTTCATCTTTGATGTTTTAAGGTAAGTGTCTACATATGGGTATATTTGTTTGTTTTTTTTTGTTTTTTTTGTGAGGGAAATCTTTTATTGTACTGTTATATTCATGTCTCATTGCTATTTTGTTACAAGTTACATTTTTTAACTGTACACACTGGCTCACTGTGAAGTTTTATTAGAAATCTACTACCTCCTTCAAATATTGCATCGGTGTTTTCATGAATAACATCTTGTACACTCTTATCAAATAGTCAAACCAATCCATCATAGAATTGTCAACAGAAAACTTGTTAACTACCTTGTTTATCTTTCTGTGTGTTTCTTTATTCTAGCTTGATGACATGCTTGCTGAGCGTGTGGGTGAAATCTCAACAACCAACAGAGGCTTACTCCTTTGGGTATGTCTTCATACACTCTTCACGAAACCTTTTTATCATGATAATCATTGTAATTGTTTGTTGTTATTTTTGCAGCCCTTTTTTCCACACAGAATCAAGAGGCATATAAGTCAAATAAGTCATTATTAGTTTTGCCGTTTGTTTTAATGTGGGAGAAGGTAACAGATGCAAGTCAGTAATGAGGACTTGCCTTTTCAAATGTTGTAAGTGTTCAGTCAATATTCATTCTTTTCTTTCTTGGGTTTTATTTGTTCTTTTTATTGTGTATCAGGTTGTTTTTTTAAATGTGTGACCATAGGCGAGACATGAATGATGTGTAGGCTTTTTATCTTATGAGATATGCAGGTTCTTTAAAGGACCCAGCAGAGAACAGTGTACAGGGTGCGCACATTCTTGAAAATGCTACACCATTTTCAAGTCATTGAAATTGGTGCTATTCCCTAAAGTCCTTGAAAATGAACCGATTTCATAGAAATTCGCGCTGCCGCAGAAGAGAAAAAAAAAAGAAGAAACCTTTTATCGATACTTCTATCATCGTCAGCTCCCGATTTTTCCCCGTGTTTCCTCTTTGACCGAAATATGGCATATTTTATTTATTACTATTATTACTTGTAAAAAAAAATTTGGCTTTTAAAAATGTATTACTATTATTGCTTGTAACAAAAAAGTTGACTTTTTTATTTATTACTATTATTGCTTTTTGGGGGGCCAAATTTTCGTAATAAATTCTGGAAATCGTCAAATAAAACATTTGAACTTTGAAGTTTGTTTATTGTAGCAACTAGTTACAGCCTTCAACAATTTTTTTCTATTTGTTTTCCCCTAGACAGATGCTAGTGACATTTTTCAATGAACCTTTCTCTTCATACATAGCTAGGTCTTAGGATCCTAAAACATTTAACTCATTACTGAGTAAAACTATATAACTATAAAACACATAGCTTAAATTTAAAGTAAAGAATGTAAATTAAGAGAAAAAGAAAAAATTACACTTCATGTACTCATGGGTGTTATCGTTCCGTATCATGGTGAGTTTCCATATTCGCGAGTCTACAGCAAAAAAAGTTTACGTATTCAGTCTTCTTCAAGAAGGCGAAATGGAGTGCTTATTTATTTATTGATGGGATTTTTGTTCAAATTATGGTCTGAAATGCCACCTCCTGCACTGTAGGGGACACATTTTTTTTCCGCGCGCCAACCATGGTGCCGCGCATTTGGGTTATGCCCGCGGTTGTTTTCAGTATTGGCCAACTTTGGGGATCACATAAAATTGGATTTCAGTATTGGGGAGTTTCAGTTGGTAACACCCATACATGTACTACATCTATGTATGTGTTGTACAATAAAACCTTTAATGTTTTAATGATTGTAGTGTAGTGTTAAGAAGAATAAGGTTTAAAATAACCATTATTAATTCAATGCACTACGTCCAGCCTAAAGTTGGCTGGATTAATGGTTAATAAGAATATAATTTAAATGATCTCTAAATAAACACAGAAATATATGTCATTGGACCGATAACAATTTTCCTTGAAAACATGTTTGAGGACCTTGAAAAGTCCTTGAATTTGATTTTTTCAAGTATATGTGCACCCTGAGTGTAGGACTTCTTATAAATAAATCTTCTAGGGTCTATTTAGATTTAAATATTGACTTTCATTAGCACGTCAATCCCTTAACTGTGATTACTCTGACTTGCCCAGGTATGAACGGTTTGAAGTATTGGCCGTGTTTGGCAGCACAATGCTTGCCCAGTTGGGGGCTCTCTTCATCGTGAAGGAGAGGTATGTATTCATCTGAGATTTCCTCTGCTACGGTTTGAACTTTTCATTTCCTGTTGAGCCTAAGCTATTGCACTCTAAGAAACACAGTTAGGTTATGTAAGAAGTTGGACATCAGCTCAGTCGGTAGCGTGCCGGATCCAAAGACCTCGAGTTCGATCCCCCACTGGGGCGAGTTCCGTAAACCCTTCAGAAAGTTTTGTTACCACCATTTCCTCAACCCACCCATGTGTAAAATGGGTACCCAGCTATAGGCATGTTTCTGCGCCTCACAGGTTGCCTGTATTTGTGTTCAATGTTTGTAATGTGTTTTGTGTTGTATGCGTTAGTTAGTAGCCTGTCGGGGGGTAATGGATGTAAAGCGCTTTGAGCTCCGGATGAAAAGCGCTATATAAATGCCATCTTTACATACACTTTAACGTCCATTTGCAAGGATGGAGGTTGGATATCAGACATACAATTTACTCACATAACCTATGTTCAGTATTCCCCAAATGGGGATTCAAACCAGAGTCATACACTCAGAAACCAAAAGGTGAAAAGTGCAGGTTATAAAAGAAACTGACATGTTCACCAGAAAATTGGATTCACTTTTTGTAAACATGTTGGAATTTTATACTTTGAGATAAGTGTTATAATTACAATTTTGTTCATCAAATGTATCTATTGGACTCCTCATCATTTGTTATCATTATAAATGTGTAGTGAAGTGGTCAGAGCGTTGACCGTACGAGTCAAAGGTCCAGGGTTCGATCCCTGGCCGTGCTGACTCGGATTTGAGAGAGTTTCCTTATCCACTACCAGGTGTACTCTTGGAAAATGTACTTTGTCACAACTTTCTCACCTCACCCAGGTATAAAATGGGTACCTAACTATAGACAGTGAAAGGTATTGTCAGAATGTTGGTGTGTGTGCAGGCAGCACTACCAGTATGTTTCCCAAGATGAAAAAGGTTTGCAGGGGTTATAATATGCTCTAAAGCGTTTCGAATCAAGGAGAAAAACCGCTGTATAAATCAGCTATTACTCTTTTAAAAAATGAATTTTTTTCTCTTTACTTTTCCTACAGTGTGGAGTATCTATTGTTTCCTCCAGACATTCACACGTGAGTTCTTCATTGACAAAACAAGATTTGTTTCATTCCTGTGAATATTTACCAAAGAGAAAATTATCATTACAGTAAATTTGTAAAACTTAAGTAAAGTTTTTTTTTTAAACACTCAAAGAACATTTAAACTGTTGTAAAATTAACTTATATATGACTATCATTGATTTTGTCAAGGCCATTTCAGGCCTATGGCGATAGTGATATAAGGTGTTTCAATATCATGATGATAGATTGTGATAATGTAATTGAAAAATATGAAGGTAAAGAAGAGAGGTTATCTCACAAATAACTATTTCCTTACAGAGGCAGACTTTTGGTTGGAACATGCTTCGGCCTTGTGGTGCATTTATCAGTGAACTACGCAGTGAAGAATCGTGCCTTCAACCACGTCATTGATGCCTCCAGTTCAAGCTGGCTACAAGAGCATGTCTCAGACATGAGTGAGAGGTCAGACTGCTGTATTCTACCCTTCTCTTTGGTGTGCATGTGGTCATGTGTTGTATTTTGTTTTTTCGGGGGTCTTGTATTTTCGTCATGAAAATTATCATGATTTAATTTCTATTTGTCATGTTTTACCTTTTTCTCTATCGGTTTGTACAAATTATTGTATTACATGTAGCTACATCATAATTGTAGTATGATATAGAGTAGACAAACCTTTGATGCTTTAAATATCACACTTCTCAATCTCAAGGACTACATAAATATAAATCTTGTCTAGTTGAAAACCCCAAAGATCAAAATCACACATGGGTGATCTATGTTGTATATCAGTCTTGCAAGGATGCTTTGATGACAATACTGTAAACTTTTACAACCCTGTGCATTCCAGTCTGTGTGCTGTTGTGCCTGCCTTGAGCAAGGTGCTCCTGCCTCGCATCAACCCCTTTGCCCTGATTGGTTTCGGCTGCAGCCTGGCTCTACTAGTCACCTACATCCTGGTGGACACACAGTGAGACTATTTCCTTCATTTACAATCATGTTTATGATAAAGATGTAAAGAGTAGTAAAGAAAAGAAAAGTAAAACTGAAGAGGAATAATGTAGCAATTATCATTAATGTTTTGAGGAGTGGGCTTTTTATACGATATGTAGTGCTGGCCTGAGAATCAATTCATTTGTTTTTGTTTTTCTGCATGCAACATTATCTATTTTATCAAATTCATTGAACTCTAGAGCTGTTCATTATATTATACATACATTTTCTCTAAATTTGACCTATAGTGTGTTACAGTATTTACGTTTTCATACCATGTCAAGTATTTGTGTGTACAATTTTTCTTTTGAATTTCTTTTTCAGCCAATATTACGCTGCAGATCCTTGGGCTGCCATTCTGATAGCCTTTATGACATTTGGCACAATGTTTCCTATGAGTGCTTACACTGGGAAGATTCTACTTCAGGTAAGAGGAGTTCTCACTTTATCTCTAGTGTCAAACATTGAGAAAAATGCATCTGGAACTGCTATCAATGTTTTCATGTATATAGTCATGTGTAAGAATATTTTTTGCGTATTTGAAAATTAATGATTTGATTTACCAACTCTAATAATAATAGTAAGAGCATTTGTAAATGCCCTTTCCCTGGATAGCTCAAAGTACTGCACAAGAAGTTAAAATGCATTAAGATTAATAAAACTAGCTAATGTTACTAGATCTAATCTAAGTAAACAAATAAAAGAGTAAACATCATTGGCATTGCCTAGTGTTGGAATGTGAGATAAATATTGAAAATGGTGATTACTTGCACTACCTTCACATAATAGAGAAAAAAAAGCTTCAGTGAATTATTGAAAAAAGAAATACATGTATACATACAAGTTTGATTTAGCTCCTAAAGTCAACACTTACTTAATCAATTATAAGCTCAGCCTCACAGTTTATTTGGAAAGCACTTAGAGTGTATTTTGCACGAAGTGCATGTATACACTTTTTTTTTACCATTGTTTGATCATCACATTTTGTTCTGCAGACCACTCCCTCTCACATCCTGGGCCAGTTGGACAAAGTACTGAGAGAAGCTTCCACGCTGGATGGGGTGCTCGAGTTCAGACATGAACACTTCTGGACTTTGTCTTTTGGATCTCTGGTCAGTTGTAGTGTAGCGTGTGTGGCGGATTAGCTCAGTCGGTTGCATGCCAGACTCAAGATCCTATGACCTTGGGTTCCGTAAACCCTTTTGAAAAGGTTTTTTACCACCATTTCCTCACCCCACCCAGGTGTAAAAGGGGTACCCGGCTATAGGCATGGTTCTGCGCCTCACAGGCTGCCTGTACTTGTGTTCAATGTTTGTGACATGTCATGTGTTGCATGCATTTGTAGCCTGTCGGGGGAGTAATAGATGTAAAGCGCTTTGAGCTCTCTGAAGGAAAAGCGCTAAATAAATGCCATCTTTACTTTTAGTCTTCCCACTGTTTAGGGATCAAGACATTTTTGTCTCATTGTGTACGGTTTTTGTTTTTTTACACTATCAGTGGTCTGTTTGCAGTGTACAAACTTTGGTAACCTTAATGTAAGTGCTCCTTTAGATTATAGAGAATCAGTTTTTATATCTCTTTTTGAAAATGAAATTCAGATCAAAATGTATTGTCCAGGATGAAAGATTTAATGATCTTGTGTCATGTTAGATTGAAAACAGTGTGACTACTTTGTGAAATCAAACACTAATACATGTACATTGTATTTCTGATTTGCGTTAGCTTTGATTTCTTCTTAATTTCAAACTGTACTATATATGTCTCACACCCTGCCTCCCCCTTCTCCCCCACAGGCTGGCTGTGTCCAGGTGCGTGTACGCAGAGATGCAGATGAGCAGCTGGTGCTGGCTCACGTGTACAACAGGCTGAGTAACCTGGTGTCTCGTCTGACCATACAGATCTTCAAGGATGACTGGCAGAGGGCCAGCTACACTGCTGCGGCCACGCCCCACTTCCCCCCTGCCCCCTCCAGCCTAGGGTTCAGTACTCCTCCCCGCATTGCCTCCCCCACCTCAGACCTGATGACTGCATCCATGTTCCCATCCCAGACTCATGGCTTTGTCAAGTGAACAAGGGCACGCCTGCCTTTATTGTGACAAAAGGAGTGAAGTATCATTGGACAAGTTTTGTTGGAAAAAAAAATTAAACAATTTTCAACTGATAAGACTTGCCTTTCTAGATAGGGACATTGTGCAAATCTAACTTCTCTTACTCTTATCACATACCTATTGTGATGGGACTCAAATAAAATAGTCTGGCAATTCTGAAACTTATGCTAGGGTCCTCCTTATAAATTTTCTGTTGAATTCTAAAGTTTTAGAATCTTCTTGGGTCAGCCATCCATGTGAATGTGTGTTTAGTGTTATTGTACTAATAATTGTATACCAACCTAAGGAGTTGATTGTTGTTGAAAGATTAAGGAGTAGCCACAACGGAAGACTGTTTTTGAATTATTTTTCTTTAAGTCATGCACTTAGGCATCTATTGAGAGATCACAATGTCCCATTCAGAAACTCTCACATTTTTAAAATTTTCAGTTTACACACCTTGTGTTTGGCTGAGCAATGTTTCATGATCTACATTTACTATGTCAATTTACTTGTACTTGTGTATTCTTGTTACTCATCTGCATTAAATAATTGTGTTGCTTTTATTGGGCCATGCTTCTTCAGTATAAGACACTGCTTGACACCAAAAATCAAAATGACATATTGCTTTTAATGAGGCAACAATTTGTCGAGTAAAAGTGATGTACTTAGATAGCATTCATCCTGTTCTACAGCAAATATCATATAGGGCATTGCAGCCACAAGAGAGATAAGAAATTCAAAGGTAAAGGACTATTATGATGGTTTCATAAATAAGCATTACCAAATGGTTTGCCATCTAGTCTATGATGAAGATTGAGTGAAATGTGTCAATTGCTGTCGTGCTTGTAGCAATGTTGTCTCATCACAGAATGAGCTGCATTGTTTGAAAGAAATATGCTGTATGTTGATTCATGATCGAGTAACTTATAGTTTTTATCAATATGATTATGATATATCATAACTGTGTCTCCGAATCTATTTGTTCCTTCCATTAATGTACAATTATATTAAATGTATGCATGAAGTTAATAAATGTATTATGAAGCTTATGGATTGTTTTCAGTTGTAAATATTTGTACTGTGTGAAACAAAGCTTTCCTCCAGAGGCACTAAGTAATCAATGGAGATCATGTATAACATTTAACATACTTTCCTCGGATTGTTCTGCTGCAGGCGGAAAGATTGAACTAATTTGTTGACTTTTTGTTCTTTAAAAGAAGCAGTCACAGCTTAAGTCTAAAATATATTTGTACAAAACCTCTATGCACACAAGGCATGGTGAAAACTGTCTTGAATATTTGTAGTCAAGTTTATTTGTTTGAAACAGAATAAAGTAAGAAGTATGGCATGCAAAATCTTATACAAGACAAAGATCACAAAATTGTTATCAAAGAAAAGATAGGCAATATAGAAGTATAAATTAAAAATCGATGCAGTGAAACCCTCTCTCCAACATGTGTAGCACAGTAGAATCCGCTTCATTAGACTCATCAGAGATGAGAATGAGAAGTAACTTTGAAATAAGTCAATTTAAATTACCCCCAAAATAGGGCTGAAGAAACCCTACACAGTGTAACGCAGTGCATATTCATAATCAAAGGCTGAAAATGTGCACAGTTTTTTGAATTATTTGAAACACATGTTTTCAAGTTAAGTAATGGCGTGCCCAACTTTTTCTAAAACAATTGAGAATGGAAACAAAAGAAAAATCACAAACAGGAGTTCTGAACATCTTAATAGTATAGGCAGAGAACCTGCAACAAATTATTATAACAAGATTCTAGTACAGATTTGGAATTTGGATCCACTGTCTCATGTGTGGTTTCTGAGAATTGTGCGGACAAAAAAGCACAGAACAAACAAATAATATATATATCTATATGAAACACCTTATGTAGGTACACCATTATAGTACACAGGTTGGCTGAAATATTGAAAATAACTAAGTATACAAAAAAAAGGGGGGAGTTAAGTGAGTAGAGGATATTGCAAGATCGTTTGTGATCACACTACAAAATATGTAAAAACAAATATGAGATGACTGGATACATTGGGGCAATGGGTAGAGTAATGATAGCTCAATGGTTAGGTTAAAGTCACTGGTTCAATCTGATCCTGCAACAAGTTCAAGATTTATTCTAGTCTCTAGCCTCTAGTCTTTATGAGCCCCTGACTGTTAAGGTGTGATGGAGCAAATAAGGACAATTAACTCCAACCGAAAGGCCCCCTGTGCATATCCCAAATTAGATGCTGTAATACTCACAAATACTGTAATGATAAATCAATGAAGAGAGGGCCTTGAAGTATCTGCCTGAGAAAATTCAACAAAACCCATAATATCCCATGTCAAAAAGAAAAGATTTATAAGGTAAATGATATAGGCGCTGTTGGATTTGGAAGTAAATGTGTGTTCTCTACAACTGGTGCTAAAAGAAACAAAAAGCAAAGTAAAAATGTTTCTGTAAAGGACCCAAAAGAATATAAAAATACAAAACAAAAACATGTGTTTTTTTAAATGATTGATAAACCATGGAAGTTGAAGTCATCAACAAGTGATAATAAATCAATTGGTCTTTTTCAAAATGTGTGTAATGACTGTTTTCAATCTGACAGTTCAGTCAGACAGTTCACACAAAATTATCTGTGAACCATCACTGGACAATACATAAATTATATTTTCAAGCTAAAAAAGAAAGACAAAACAAAACACAAATGCTTGCATTCAAATTCAAGTTCCAGGAGTAGGCTGCAGCATCATGGGTCAACATCCAACAGGTTTGGTCAAATAGTTTGTTCTTTGAATAGACATTTTTTAAATTTTAATTTGAACAGTATTTTTCAACAATTGCACTTTGAATTTGTAACAACACACACACACATAACAAGACTTGTGAAAAAAAGAAAATATTGTCACACAATGTGTCCTCAACCAAGTAAATGCTGGTGGAAGTTGAACATCTGGATCACTACACACGTTTCTCAGACACTTTCTCGTAGCAGACATTTCTCTTGGCCAAGCGTTCAATCAGTCTTGTGTCAGAGAAGACAGCACCAGCAGTCAAAACACCGCCCCTGGTGGGTGAAGGCAAACACAGCAGAGATATAATACTGTAGAGTAAAGACACTATTTGGGCTGCTGGTGAGCTCAAAACAATCGAATTTCCCTGAGGAGACTGGACAAAAATGTATAAATATAAACAAATATAAATCATTGTATGCGTTGCTTAATCCTTTTCCACTTATTTAAAAGTCGATTCATAAGGACATCTGGTACAATCCCTTTGTATATACAACAAGAAAGTGGCTTAAATATTTGTATGCTTTCATTGTAAACTTTGAGGTAATCAAGGATAGAGCTTTATTATAACATAAAAGTTTGTTTTTTTACTTGAATATTCACATGAGGTTAAAGGGAAAATGATTGGAGACTCTCACTATTGATGCTGTTACATAGAAACGAAAAAAAAACCACCACTCAATCTTTAGTACAGTAGGTACAAAACTGAATTTCCATGATGTGAAACAAGAGGCTCCATGGCTTAGTGTTCAGTCTTGCAAAAAGTTGTCTTTTAAAAAAACCTTGAGAGTCAGAAATATTTGACAATGAAGATTTATTTCATTTTCCTGATGCCTCTTTTCAATCAAAGTCTTAACTTTCTATTCTTTTCACTTTCTCTGCTGTTGTTTTGCATGTGGCAAGAAGAAACAATGTGAATGCATATAAAATGATGAAAAAGAAATGGTCCAAAGCCACTCACTTGTGGGGTATCTTATCTTGCTCCTTGAGTAGTGTCACCCCACACTGTACCATGCAGATGGGAGTTGTCACATAGCCTGGCTCTGGAAAAACATGAGACAGGCTTAAGGTCATGAGTACAAAGACAGGAATGCTGAATATTGCTTGCCTTCTTGGCTATTATAATAACTACATAATGTTTTCAAAGCTAAGAGGATGCCGCCTCTTTGGGATGTTCATGTTGTAACAAACCCTAAGACTGTAAAACGAGACTTATAAACTTGTACATCTTGTGGCACAATTAAAAAATAAATACTTGAAGCTTATTGAAATTCAAGTCAGCATGCAAGAAACAGAGTAGAAATAATAATAGTTCTTGTTTTATCACAAGCCGGTAAGTTTTCACTCAAAGAATAATAAATAATCACATTTACATATAGCACATATCCAGTGTAAATTCTCATGTGCCTTACCAGGAGCGACCAATTTGCTAACAACGATCTTGTCTGGTTTCATGTCATTGCGGTCCTTTGAGGCATCTGCATAGCCGTAGCCATAGAATGTCATGGAGAAACTCGTACCATCAATCTGGTGCAGAAGAGACAATCATTTTACTCCCTCACTTGTAAGAACTATAAACTCATACTTAAGAAAAGCAATCTCTCAGGAAATGGTGTGTGTAGGTAATTCACTGATGTACTAAACACACTATAGATGGGCTCAAAGTGACATACACTTGTACACTTAAAGTAAAGCATCCTAAATCATAGTTGTTTGTAAATAGTTGAGAATAACAAAATGACAGCAATCAATACAGAGAGGAGAGAATGCTATCTTCAATGGCAGCATTCATCTTTTTGTGGCTGATCAGATTTTATGTCATTTATTATTAGATTGCTCCTGCAATTTCAATGAAGAAATGAATACTAAAGTGAAGCTTTTATAGTTATATAACTTATTTCCCTCTGTAACCCGCAAATTGCTGTCATGTCTGTCATCTTACCTGTTTCTTTGTAGGTCCTCCTTTCTTGAAAGCACCAAAGCTGAAGATATGTGGGTACTGTTGAAGAAAGAAGAGGATTTGAAACAGAGGTAGAATTGACAAGTCATTCTGTTTTCTCCTACATTCGAATTGTGTTTACTATATTTGCTTCTTTAATCAAGTTCTAAGGCCAATTTGTCATTCAAATAATACTAACAACTTCAACATAGAATTGATTATCAAAGAATAGTGAGTGACTCTTAAAACTTTCAGAGAAGCTTAATACAACATTACATTTTGGGAAAGAAGACAATGATATTCTTTTGATTTCTGACTAGGTTATCAATAGATATTAAAATACATGGGTTTTTTTAATCTTAAATGTACGCCTACCAATGGAAGGCTACACTGTACTCTCAAGTAAATCAGCAAGCTTAAACTCTAGGCACTCACTTTCATCAGTAAGGAGCATCCAAGGGAAAAGCTGGTCATCAATGCAAAGATGATGCCAAAGATCATCATGCCTATAGCCATGGGAAGGTTCTTCACTCCAACAAAGGGAATGAACTCGTACTGGAGAGGCGAAAAATATGAGTGAATTTATCAAAAATCAAAATGACATTTCTTTAGCATGCGAAAAGCTAATGAACCAACAAAGTCAGATTCATTTATAGCGATTTTAATTTGTGCAATTTGTACTGCAATTTCCAGACAATAAGCCACTACTTTTTTAAAAACCAGCATGGGCCCTTCGCCTTATACACCGGTGCAGCTTTTAATAGGATTTTTCATGAAATATCACGTTCTCACTTGTACCGGTAGTGGAAAGTCAAAGAATAGGCCTAAACACAAATGAGCTGATCATTCATTGATGTATAGAAACATTGAAAGGTGTACTGCACACTTTCGTTTATGATAATGATGCCAAACCTTCATACACGTTTAACAGGTGTCGTCTATATAAATAAGAGGCAAACTTTGGAACTTAAAGCCAGTCAATACTGCACCAAAATGGATGCGGTTTTCACCAAAGTTCTTCATTCGGTCTCCTTTTTGTAAATAGGGAAATTA
>JAUELK010006233.1:0-11007 GCA_031471215.1 Gastropteron pacificum | reverse complement strand
AGAACACCATCCACAATAATAATAATGATAATAATAACAACAATAATAATAATAGCCAACTTATATAGCGCTATTTCAGCACATTATTACCCCGACAGAACTGTTTCATTCCAAAGCCATCTCAACCTGCTGGGAGGCATACTGGTAGTGCTGCCTGGCCGGCGCGTAGTGATCTCAATAGTAATATGAACTCACCATATTGTTTTCATTGCAGGGTGTCCGTTGAGAGGAGGTGACGTGGGGGAGGGCAGAGGTGGGGGCTGGGGTCTGGGGGTAGCTGGCATCCGGCATGGGTTGTTGCTGCTGAATGTAGCGCTCCACCAGCCAGGCAGGGCCGCGGTTGTGGAAATTCTTGCTCAGCTCAAACAGGTTCACAACAGACATTTTCTGAGCCCAGAGTCAAGAAATTTTATAATAAGGATAAATAATAAAGATCACTTATATAGCGCTCATCCCTCAGTCGGCTCTGAGCGGTTTACAATGACACTGTCCTGTCGCTCATTCACACAACATCAATCAATGCAGAACAATAAGGATTACTAGTGCTAGTAGTTATTTTAGATCATAGATTCTTCTTTGATTTTCAGCAGCTTTAGAGTCCTTGCTCTTCAGCAGTAGATCACAGTCATATTTAAATGTATTTTTCATGTATTAAGAGGTCCTAAAGATCTAGAGTCAGCCCAACTGTGACTTAAAAAAAACAACCAAAACTATATATAGGGCCTATGAATAAAAATATCATCACCCGGGTGACCCGGGTTGGTTCCCTCTGGGGGACTCTAGACATGGGTCATGCAGGTAGTTTATATGACTATCTATCCCTGTCCTATTGGAAACTTTAAATAATAATAATAATAATAGATAGCATTTATAGAGCGCTTTTACACGCTCTACAGCAAGCTCAAAGCGCTTTACAGCCACTACTACCCTGACAGACCTGATGCATTCCAGAGCCATCTCAACCTCCTGGGAGGCATACTGGTAGTGCTGCCTTGGTTGGTGCCCGACGCTCATACCAACATACTAACAAGATCTTTCACTGTCTATAGATGTAATTTGGCATGTAAAACTCAAACTCAACACTAAAAAAATAAAAATATATGTAAGTTAAACAGGTCAACAATGTTCAACCATTGTCAAGGATACACTGTTGGGCAGGGGAGGTAACTGGAAAACTGAGGGGGGCTGTGTCAGCCTGACCTCAGTGGCACCTGTAGGAAAGATAATAAATAATTGTGTTCAGTAACATTGTGACAAAAGAATACAAGATAAGATAACATAAACATTGAACATGAAGGTTGGCCCTGCTTTCCTCAGGAACTGAGCACAACGAAACAAGCAGACTAGATGATACTGGTATCTTCTTAGCCCTTTTAAAAAAAACACATTGTTGTTATTGTTATTGTTAAAAGTCACTTTTTTCTGAGGGCTGCTTGTCCTTTACAGACACTCAGTGCCTCTCATATTGACTTTTTTCCTATTATCATAAAGCTTAATTGTCACCTGCCAGCATCATTGTGTCGATGTTCGCTGCTGCACATGAAAATGCAACAATCCACCTCCACTTTCCTCTGTTCAAGCTGTCTCTTGAGATCCTTTTTAGTTTTAGACCGAGAGATTTGTTTAGCGAGCTGATGTAAAAGACTGATGGTCTGCCCTTTTTTCTATGGAACTGTATTTTGCCTTGGAAGACCTGGCTCATCAACTTTGTGTTTTGATTTCTTGTGACATGTCCAATATATTTCAGTTTCCTTTTGTTGATGATGGATACAAAATGTTTTGTTTTTGTTCCCACTTCTAGTAATCTGTTCTCATTTGTTCTTCCTTCTGTTCATTTCACTCTCAATGTGATGTTGCAATTTAATTTGACTTGTGAATGCAGAGTGTAGGAAAATGGCAATGCATTGTAAGTGAAAGGTAAAATGATTCAAAACAATCTGACTTACCATTCGGATGGAAGTATTGATGAGCCCTGGGGTTGAAAATGTTTCCACTCTTGTAAGGCATGAACAAGGCTGGTAGGCTGACGTCTGTCGGAGGTGGAGAGAGAGAAAAACAGATTTAAAAAAATAAATTGACTCTGTCTGCCTCTATCTTGTTTGCCTTGTTGCAGCATCGCTGAACAAGTTCTGTAATTCTATTCAAGTCGTCATGTCTTTTTTTACTATCTTGTCATGTGTAGCTTTTCCAATAAACGTATGTTGCAGAATTGATGCTGTTTTCTTTAAAGCTTACCATTGTAGGGCTTAATTTGTTTTCCCACATTGATTTAACAAAGTGGTGGCAATATTGTATTTTTCATAATAGAAAGTAGATATGTTTTTAAACTCATCTAAGACTGTAGAAAGGTTCATGAACGAGTGGTCCATGTGTTGAAACTACATGAAGAAATGTATACATATTCCAAACCTTTGAGGGCGTCATAGATTTGTTCCTCATGTTTGCTCAGCTTGTGCTGTCCGGCCAGTTTTTTCTCCAAGTTGTCTTTGATGTCCTTCAGTGTTTTCTCATTCAGGTCCTGCTTGTGCTGACGAGCCTCTTCTTCCCACAGTCGTAACCTCTCAAAGAACTTAGAAAACACAGTATGTCTCAGAAGAAAGTTTTTATATCTTCCATTTCACGGGGATGGCAGGGTGGATTGTGTCAAAACAAAGCTAAAGCTCTGGATATTTGTTTGGGGTTTAACTTGAATATCAAAATTTGTACACATACTTAACAGAACTGCGTAAAAGTCAGTGTTTTATTTTTGAGTGTTAATGAAGTATTATATCAGCACCTTTATCAATAATGAATCACACCTGTGCAAGAAATCTGAAGATAACAACATTTGTGTGAAGTGTTGCGAAATATAGATAGACCATTGTAACATTTATAATTGTCATCTATAAGTCAACAAATAGCTATGACAACAACGAAAATGAAAGACAAACTCACATCTTGAGGCAGGTGTTCACCCCATTTGGGCAATGGTTTTCCAATTCTGAAGTTTTTGCCAGACTTGGCTGTCCTGGGTGGAAGAGGCCTAAGACACACGAAAAGTTATCAATTCAAATATATCTGTATGCATATCAATAGAACCAGTAACATTCATTAAACGTCTTAAAATGTATATGGTCAATTTAAAGATTTCCCCACTCAGTCATAAAAAAAACACCCCACAATGATTCACTCAAAATTACAAAGTAGGATCATTAATAATAATAATAAAAAACCTTTCTGGAGTGCTGCATCCTCATTGCATAGGCGCAAGGTGTAAAAACACATTGCATTTACTATTTAAAAAATGATACAAGATTAAAAGGACCAAACAGACAATGCTACTTCTTCCAAAATTGGGCCAAGATTGTGGCCTCTAAGCTGCAGGTTCTCAAGTTAACAAGAACGAGAATTAGAAAATGTATTACATCATATTCCACTATTAAATCTCCACGAACACACACAAAAATAATAACAGAACATTTGACTTACTTGAGTTTACTGTTCGCAGTGCTGTGAGACACAAACGTTCTCTCTGCCTCAATGTCTGACATAGTCTTGTCTCGGGTGACCGGTCTCCCAATGAGCTGGCTGGGAATCATCCCGCCACCTCCGCTGACCGCTCGGCCACCAGGCTGTGACGTGTCTGAGCGCTCGGACCTCCTCGGAGTCAACGGACCTTGGAAGCCGCCGGGCGTTGAGCTGATTCGTGAGGCCACAGAGATGGGTGTGGCCTGATTGTTGGCAGAACCTTGTCGGTCATGCTGCATGTCCTGTAGGTTGCCCATCAACTCCTGGAGACGTTTCCTGACAAAACAGAAAGAAAAATGATTAGAAATGAAAAATGTTTCCCCAGAATAAAAGAGTATACAATTTAGTTTAAGTTTAAGGACTTTTTAAAGTGCAAACAGAGTGGATCCATGATCCACCACCACGTTTTTTGCTGGAAAATGATGTCATCCATCGACTTCCATTCTCTATACAACACTAGCTCTATGACATTGATGACATCATTTCCAGCAAAAATGGGGTGACGGGTCCACTCCGTTTGCAACCTTAATGTTTTATTTTTTCGCTTGTAATTTCATTTTATTCAGCAATTTTCTTTCCTTGAAAAAAAAAAAGCATTGAATTCTGATCAACAGTAATGAGTTTAGGGTGGTGGTGCTGATCTATTTGCTTTTATGATCTCATAATTTAGTCTTAATCATTACTAGTTCTGAAAAGAAAAATACTTAATGAATTGGTTATGGGCTGTGCTGATCTTACTGTATATTCTGTCCTAGTATTAATACATTTTTCATTTTAGCAATGTCGGGGTAATAATATGCTGTAAAGCGCTTTGAGCTCAAAGAGAAAGAGCGCTAAATAAATCGGCTATTATTATTACTATTATTATTATTGTATACGGATAACGGGAGACAACCAGACTTACTCATACTCCTCCTGCAGATAGATCATCTCCTCCTGATGCCTCTCTACCATCTGATCATACTCAGTCTTGGGCACAGTTTCCTGACAATGGAGTGATGGAACAGAAGTAATGTGAATTCAGTATGAACTCAGTTCAATCATTTTGCCCTGGTTAATATCATTACACTTCTCATCAAAATTCACAAACTCTTTCATACCTACATCATAGGTTTCAAAGGACAGATAGTTCAAGTATTTGGTTATATTTGTAAATCTCCCAACATCAAGGCTGGTATTCCTAGGTCACAGTGCTCATAATCATACTGTTAGAGAACTTAGTAAACAACTTGCATAAGCATCAAGGTAAGCTGTAGACCACACACGGCTCATCCTGACACTTTTAAGGAGAAAACTCCATTTGTAATTCTTTGTACATGGCTAAGTAGCTAAGATCATGAAAGTATAAGTATTCACTCTCTGATTTTCTAATAGGCAAGACTCCTTATCGCTCACAAGCTGTTCAACAAATTTCAATGAAGGACAATTTTTGTTTTCGATTTAATTTGCTTGTTATAATGTAGGGTTTTTGTTCATTTTGTTTTGATGCACATTATAAAAGATTTCCATTCTTAAAACATGTATTTTAAATAGTATAAAAATTCAGACAACACAATTTAACAAAGTGATCAAATTTCTAGATACAGGGAAAAGGTTGAGACCAGTGAATAAGGAAAATAACAGTTTATATATTCATCATCCATATGCAAAAAAGTGACAACTGAGATGAACGCATTTCAATAGAAAAAGAACAAGAAACGAGAAATAGAGAAAATGTCTTTGGTGAAGTACACAAGAAATGCAGATGAAAACATACATAGTGGGAAGAGATATTGTAAGATCATGTTTCAGGTGAATGAAGTAGGTCTACATGAAAGAAAAAGGTTTTGAACAGTGGGACAAATATTGTCTTATATTATATTATCTTTAAGCTCCATGTATAGAGAATGGATGTTTGCAAGTATCAATGCACACTAACATACGTGAACAAAAAAGTCTGAAATAATGGGAAGCGATGGTATAAAAGTGAGGCACTCCCTAAAATGATATGCAAGTCGTCTTCAAAAACGAGAAGGAATCATAAATATCTCACAACAGTGCAAAGATTGATAATCTGAAAATGTCATCAATAAATTAAATGAAGGAAAAAAAGTGATATTCATCATATGGTGATAGCAATAGCAGTGTGGTGAAAGGGAAAAAGATATTAAAGATATCATACTTTTCATCAGTATTTGGAAGCAGTGGAAAACAGATAAAGACATAGATTTAGTATGTAGAGAATCTGCACACAAAGAAGTAGTTAGTACACTTTTCATGAACACATAATAGGGTAATAATAGCAATTTTGAAATCAATAAATATTGGAAAATGTCACACAGGTAATAATATGCAAAGATGAAGAAAAAGACTGCTATACACATGTCACACATCCCGTTTAGTTTTCTGGAATGGTTAGTTTCACAAATAGTATAGAATGATATGAAAAATTAAGGGAGCAGCTCGTTCATAAATTATGAACGTCATTCTTTTACTTTTAATACACGTGGAACCCCTAAATATCAACCTCCTCTTTGATGTGACTCATTTTTGAATGACCGACATATTTCTCTTTGTAAAGTACCTCTCAAAGGCAAGTTGAGACCTGGGTATTTCTAAAAAAACAACAACCGTAAATTACGACATGCACATGCTGCACACAACAATACAAGCGTCCTTTCTTTTTTGAAATCAATAGATATTGGAAAATGTCACACAGGCAATATGCAAAGAGGAAGAAAGGAAAAGACTGCTATACACATGTCACACATCTCGTTTTGTTTTCTGAAATGGTTAGTTTCACAAATAGTATAGAATGATATGAAAAATATAGGGTTTCGGAAAGCTGGAAAATATTTTGTACAGAGCCATTTGCTACCCACTTCTACTGTGATAGATTTATCTTGGGTTAGTGCTTCTTCCTCTTGTTCTTCTTCTTCTTCCTCCTTAGGCTACAAGAAGTAAGGAAGAACATTGAGTTGCTCATAGTCATATAGATTCATTGTACACATTAACATCATCGGCAATCACTGTGTGGTGTACAACAATAGATTCATTGTACACACTAACATCATCGGCAATCACTGTGGTATAAAACAATAGATTCATTGTACACACTAACATCATCGGCAATCACTGTGGTATAAAGCAAAGGATCACCAGAAGACAGTTGCCGGGAACATGGAACATGATGCTGACAGGAACAGGAAGGATTGAGTGACAAAAAGACCCCCCCCCACCCCCCCCCCAAACAAAAAGCAACATTCTACATAAATGGAAACAAACTATGATTTTCAAACAGAAAGCCTCTGAGATCTTAACAGCTTTTGTTGACAGTAAGACAAAACATGTCACTCAAAAATGTAGACATCTTTTCATAGTAGTAGTTTTGTTTGGCTACTTTTCCGAGATACTTAATTGGTCTACCCATTTTCGGGAGTCTCCATCACATCATTGGATGGTCTAAAATCCTCTTTCCAATGTTCACGCCTTTGCACGTAAAAAAATAACAATTGACATTATGAGCTCATTGATTTTAACATCTTTGAATAGTTCATAAGACTGACATTGGCCGTCAAGTGTGAACAACTCCACGGCAGGGAATAACGACAACAGCAACAACATCTTTGAATGCTTGTAGATAGCCAAGGAGTAGCATGATAATCTCACCTGTTCAGCGTCGGGTGTGAAAGCCACTACCGACAAAGCCTTGTCCACCATTTCTTTATGCAGCTCCTCTTTGGTGGTCACACTCATGTCAAAGCCAGTCATGTCGTACACCAAGTCATACACACCGAGGGTGCCTGAGACAATCAAAATGTATTATATTATCATTGGTTTTTGGGGGCAACCTACCAAAATGGTATCAAATTTAGCATTTTTCACGAAGAAATAATAATATAATAAAGTTTATTTTTATAGCGCATATCCAAACAGCTCTAGGCGCTTTACAATAAAAATACACAGGCAAAATCACAAGTGCAATATAACATGATACACATGATCAATCATAAAGAGTTAAAATAACAAATTGACAACACTGACTAAAACTGATATTCCTTAAAAATCAGTGTCTTCTAGTTGAGAACTGATTTGCGTACTGACAACATTCTATACATAATGTTTGAAGTGAGAAAATTGTGATCAAAATGGCACAAAAAAAGGACAGATTTGCACTGAGACTGAGATGACAAAATCCACTCACCGCACTGCCTGTTGTAGTGGAGTGGGCGTGTCCGTTTGGCCCAGTACATGAGGAGAGGGACATTGCCGCAGGGCATGTGGACAGCATCAGACTTGCCGGCGTGCAAGGAGTACAAGGGGAAAGGCAAAGGGTCTGAGGCCTTGACCAGGTCTGGCCGAGGGGTGGAGGCGGCCAGGTGCTCACTTGGCTCATCCATCATGATAGGGATGTCCATGGAGTCGTCGAGAGACTCACCTTCTAGGCTGGACATACCACTGGGGGAGGTAAATAAAGATCTCATATATATATATATATATATATATAAATTAACTCTTTCACTGCAATGACGATTACTTGAAGCGAGTTTGAGTTATTCAAATACCCACAAAGTTCTGTCAATGTAACGTATAAGAAATAAACCCTGGTCTTGCAAAGTTCGTTTTTTCTGTTAGTGCTTTAGAGTAAGTTAGATCTACACATTAGTCTCAGTTAGTTTCTCCTTCAGGCCGCGATTCGTAAGTCGCGTGGCTATTGGGAGAAACGTTATTAGTAGAACTATAGGGGATTTCAGTACAAGTATAATTAACATAACTTTGTAACATTATTGTAACAGGGCTATCACTATCATAAGTAGACTTTTCAATACCTCATAGAACTGGCTCTTGATTTAGTAGGCAGCACCTCGTCATCACCTTGAGGTCCTGGGAGGAGGATGGTCTCCAAAGACTGGGGGATCAAATGTGTACATTAAATAGTTGTCTACGCATGCACAAATAATACAGTGCTGTAAAGCAAACTCATATTAAAACATGCTGAAAACATGACAGTCCCATGCACTTTTGTGTTACTTCATACCAAAAGCCTAGGCGGCTGAAAGCAAAACATAGATCATTCTTAAACCATGCAATGGTTGTTCAAAATCCATGTCATGATGTTGTAGGCAATGTCCAAGCATACTTAAAGTGTGAAGAAATGAAGGAAATTGTTTATGAAATCCAATGGAACTACGAGATTTCCTCGGAGTCTAACGTTTCTCATTTAAATGCTAATAAAAAGCATTCCCAAAGTGCATTCTTTGATTTGCTCAAGCACACGAAAATATTGTAGTAAGCGAGCTCACCAATTCTTTGATGTCACTAAAATCTATGGTTGCCATAGCAACAATTTCCTCAAACTGTCCGTGGTGTACAGCAATGCGGATGTTCTCTGGGTCTGACTTAGGTTTTTCTCCTACAATCAAAATTCCATCCTTGACCTCATCTGGCAGCGGAATCTCAAACTCAAAATATCTGTGGGTTGGCAGAGAGAAAAAAAGAAAATAAATCATAACTTGGACCTACATGTTAACACATCCCTAATTAGTCTAGGTGGCATTACTTTGCCCTACAAAAGCAATGTGATGTATCTGAAGTATTTGAGTTTCCAGTAAAATGCATAAAACTTTCATCTTTTAGAATTTTGTAAATTTCTTTTCGTCGTAGCCCAAATCAACTAAGCATTGTTGTTTTGTGATACCTTATGGAATTCAGAGGTTGACCAGAGCAAAGAACGGCAAGACGAAAAACAACATGAACAAGTGGGGGCTTTTAAAGCATTGTCCATATACATATTGACACCCAGATCAGACTATGGAACATGTTTTAAATCATTGAGAACATGTACCCAAGGGGCCATAAACTGTAGGCCTATCCAATAATGATCACCTTAGTTGCGATATAAAATTCTCGGAAAACAGCACTAGATAGACAATGAAGTGAAATGTGGTGTGCTCACCCAGTTGTTGGATGAACTCACCAATGTTTAGCCTGATAGCAATATTAACATCTTTTCACAAATTGCTTTACAGTTAAACGCAAGTGCCAAGAACTTACTTTCTTTGTTTAGACTTTGTAGACTCTGGTTCCGAAGCAGTAGCTGTAATAAGAGAATAAAAAAGGAAAAAAACATATTACATGTATCATGCTGTTTTGTCATCTAAAGAAATAACAGTTGTTCGTGAAATAAAAGTGTTTCTTCTAGATCTTTATAAATTACTTTATTACTTTGAAATATATTTATAAATGAAAACACTTCTTATTTTGACAGTTGGTAGAAATGTCTCCTTTTGGTTTTGACAATGGATGGAAGCATGAATGTCTTTATTTTTCTTGTTTAAATAATATTATTTTTGTTCCTTTCATATCTGACTGTTTATTATTTTGTTCGTGAAGACACAATTTTTTTCCTTTGATTGTTCATTTTGTTGTTCGGAAAAAAAGAAAGAAAAAGAAATAAACATTTGTATGAAATAAAAAATGAAACAGCTGGTTCAGATGTGTTGCTTACAGTCTGGTTGAGATCTCTCTGCACTTTTCCTGGCCGCTTGAGGTCTCTTCGCAGGTCTCTCATCCTCGTTGTCTGGGCCACTTTCTGTTTTTGTCTAAAGAGAGGATGCAACAATACAACTATGTCATTGCAATATTAATCTATGTGTTAACACAAGTTCATAGGCTACTGTACCTAACAATTAACACATTTTTAAGGAGTTGTAGTACAAGTAAACTTCTCAGTTTCTGAAATCTCTTTTGAAGATGTCATGAAATATTGGTCCAAGGAGAGAATGCTGCATTCTTAGATACGCTTGTTTGTTGGAATGCTCTGTTTGTATAATTGAAAAGGTATTATTATGAAGACAATATCACAAGACTATAGACACGTGAAAGATAAAAAAAAATAAAGACACATTGTCATCTCAGGAACTTTTAAAGATTAAAATGTTAAAAAGCTGCGTGGTATCATCCTTAAATTTTACAAGTTTAAAATTCGTCCATAACCGACCTTGCAGGTATGATACCCGAAGCTAAGCTTAGTTTCCATAAAAAGAGCAGGTTATGAATGTTATGTTTCCCATGAACTCTACAAACCTCTTCTTCTTCTGGTGCCTCAAAGATTGGGGTTTTGAGCATGTTTCCCTCATAGGCTAGGGAACACTTGAGTTCTTCTGTCTGCTCCAGTCCCTCAGGACAGAAGATTCTCACAAACAGCGATCTGTCGAAGTCCGGCTGCTCTGTCCAGCAGTCAGCATCTTTCATCGGAGGCCGAATTGTCATGGGACGTGCAAATGAATCTTCAAATCTGACTTTCTGTGAAGAGATGAAGAAAATGTTGAGTGAGTTTTCTGTAAATCTGAATTTCTGTAAAGTGATGAAGAAAATGATAAATGAGTTATCTTCAAATCTAATTTTCTGTGAAGAGAACAAAATGTTGAAGAAGTCGTAAAAGGAAACAGAGTGCAGTGGTTCATACAAGAAAAGCAAATCCAGTTTTCCTCTATGTATTTTTTTGTGTGTGCACAGATA